>CAEFZX010024726.1:0-55043 GCA_903066825.1 Alfaro cultratus | reverse complement strand
ATATATTACATAGAATTAAATCACATGATTTATTAATTTTTTTCTGTTTATTGATATCAATTGTTTGTTTTTATATGTCAACGTCCACCGGTTTTCCTAATGCAACTATACTTTATGTGTGCATATAAGAACATTTGGTTCTTATATTCTGTTCTCTTCTGAAGAACAAAAACACTTTTGAAATTAGCTTTAGTTCTAAACAGTTTTAACATGGAAATGAACCAATTGCTTGTTTGAAGTTGTAAATCACAAAAACAAGGAAAAATAAGAGAGAATAAAAATAAAGTATGACAAAAGAAAGTACAGTTAACCTAGGTTTCCAAAGATTGCACTTCTGAAATATTTGCAACAATATTTATTTATTTATTTATTTATTTATTTATTTATTTATTTATTTATTTATTTATTTAACAGGATTTTTTTAAAGACTTCTGGAACGTTCTGGAGATTAGGAGCCGTTTGGCTGACTCACTGAACAGTATTAACTCCTTGTATTAAATTTTGTAGGTTAATCGGTGTCTTTTGTAACACCGTTTCCAACCTGTTCTATTTGGCAGATATTTACACCTGTGGGACTCCCTGCAGGGAGCCAAACCAGTAACCCCGCGGGGCTTCTTCAGGTTTGCTTAAAATGCCAAAAGAGGCTGCTAGGCCTCTGTCTGTGTGTATTTTTATTTATTTATTTTCTTTTATTTTTTGTTCCACTTTTATGTAACTTTTAGGCCCCTGTTTCTTTGGATTCATCAGAAAAGAGGAGAGGGAGGAACGCTGCAGGAGTTGGTCCAAAAGTGAAACGAGCCAGCAATGGAGAGGGCATCTATCAAAAAAAAATACCTCCCGAATGCGCCACCATTACAACCAGCACCACCTCCTCTTCCTCCACAAGTCCGGTGAGAGTGAGGAAGAGAGAAGGCTGGCAGGCTGGCGGAGGAGAGTCGTGCCAAGTCCCTTAATGTTCCCCAGCAGCAGCACCAGGAGCTCCGGGGAGGACAGCCTGGCGTGCGCCAGTGCGCCGCGGTTCACCGGGCCAAAGTGGCACTGCTGGGAGGAGTCGATGTTTCTTTCCTAATTTTTGCAGCATCTGTTCATTATCCAGGATGCTGAAAAACCGAGAAAGAGAGATAGAGAGAGGGTTCATCCTGGGTACCCCTTTGAAACACACATTCTCATAAACATACAGTAATAAGACATATTTTTTTGTGCATAGCTGTTCCATAAATATGCATAACTCTCTCTAACGCTGTGTCGTACATGAGCTCATGCATTGAAATGAGCGGGTGTTGCATTCTTGGAATTTGACTGTTGACATGCTTTAACCTTGCAACAAATTAGTCTGGTACCACGCGTGCAAAGACAAATGTGACGGATAAATTGCCGCAAAAAAAAAACAACAAAAAAAAAAACTACACAGCAAAAGCGATCACTAGATTTTAAAGATTCTTATAAAAAAATAATAATAAAACCTTAAGCTTTGAAAAAGTGAAAACAGACATTTATTGCAATAAAAACAATTCCCAGAGCGTTAGATTAGAACTAATGTCGAAAACAGTTCGAAATCATCATGCTTTTATAAAAGGACAAAATCAATTGTTTAATAATTATTCAGATCAGACATTTACACAAACATCTAAACAATTCTAAGTGTTCATGCAATTTCACGTAGCTGAGAAGTGTTGCGTTCACATGAAATTAGGCAAAATGAGAAAAAAATGTAAAAAAAAAAAGAAAAAAAAGAAACTTCCAGTGACACTGTGCTCCACTCAGAATGAAAAGTGAGTGAATGAATCTCGCTGTTTAAATTATCATGTTCATGCCCACTCATTTTCTCACTCAACTTGGTAGGAAGGGGAAAAAATCAGGAGTGTTTGTCCGACATAACAGTCAAAAGTGCGATTATCAAAATGTCACAAGTACTATGGTGTGAATTCCAATTAACGTCGAGTTAAAATAATAACGGAATGTTTTTTTTTCCCCTGCAAAATGAAATGAAGGAAAAGTATGAAAAATGCGATTATCCAGTGCAGTGAAGCGGAATGTAATTTGGTCAGGAGATGGTGAGCACTTGCAATCTGTTAGGGGTATAACAAGATGGCTGCGGCTTAAACATGCCTCTCGCGTAGATAACACATGTATTCAAATATTTAATATTGTGAAAGAGGAAAAAATGTAGCAAAGGGTAAATTGTTAACTTCTCTGGCACCTGCAGAAAACAACAAAATGCGCCACGTGTGCAGAGAAAAAACATGTCGTGCGCACTTTGGCCAACCAGAGCCAGACAAGGGGAGCAGTCCATTCACAAGAAATTCCACAACATCTGTTTGGTGTCACACAATAAGGGCGCGGTGGAGTGTACAGGCAGGCCAGCTGAACTACTGCTGGAGGTTCCGCCAGGGGACAGGCTCCTGGTACGGAGGAGGGCGGGGAGGAAAAGGAGCGGGAGAGCAAAGAGAGCGGAGGCAGAGGTGAAGATTCGGGTGAGCGCCAGGTAGATTTGAGGCCCTTTGGAGAGTGGCCAGGTAGGTTTGTGTGCTTCCAGATGTTCAGGAAGAGAACCTCCGCGACAGTTTCCCGTCATGCCCCCGGAAGTTGAGCTGCGTTGTGCACCGGAGGGTCCGGAGCCGGAGTGTGGCTGGCCCAATGTTTAGGAGGTTAATAGGAACGCCACTGGATCAGATATGGAGGATGAAGGTGTGGGGGTCGTTACTGGTCTGCACAGATGGCATGTATGCGCGCGTGTAAAGGCGTGTGCGTGCGTGTGTAATGATAGGGTTGGATGATGCCCTGGTCACATGGGCAGCAGTAATTGGCCTCCATATTGACCAGTTTGCGGCGCTGGGGGGCGGGAGGTCTCCCAGCTGGACCTGTCAGATGGCATCGCATCCACCTCACTGATCACTCCTCCACGGACGACCTCCGAACCTCTACCCCTTTCCCCCTTTCATCTTTCTTCTCCTTCCCTTCATCCTTCTATCTCCACCACCTTTAATCTCGCCGTGCCCGCCTCTCCTGTCATCACAGCCATCTTCATTTCAGAGCTCCTTCACACTTTTAGCAAGAACTCTACAGGAGCGCCAAAGGGGAGGCAAGGAAGCAGATACCTTTAGTTATCAGAGATAATTCAACTTTCATATTCAGAACTTTAATTATAGATCCCCAGTGTTTGGCAACATTTTTACTGCATCACCTGGATCAACTAATTGGGGTCTCCCAGTAGGTTTTAGGGAGTTTGGACTGCACAAATTTTCACAACTGCAGCAGCTCCAGAACTGTTTTTTTTATCCTTTTGTAACTTGTAGCAAAAGTTTAGTTAATTCTAAGAGTCATTGTCCACTTGGGTCCAGTCTTTAACTTTCTGGATAATAACTTGACAATTCCACACAATGTTCTTTCTTCATTGTGCCATCTTCCTCAATGCAACAAAACACTTACACAACATGATACTGCCACCATCATTCTTCACAGTTTGGAAGAAACTGGTGTTCCCACATGTAAAAGCTTGGGATTTCTTTTAACAACGGTATCTGCTGATATTAGTTGTTGCTTAACATATCGGTATCCACTCTATAAGTAAAATTGCGTTAATGTAAAATGCCAACGTTTTTTGTCATTGTATTAACATGGTGGGGAAATCAGGTAATATTGGTTTGTATTGGTTATTAGGCAGTACAACAATTTTAATATTGCATACCAATTTTGGGTCAAAATCTTTATATCGGTCCATTTCTAAAAGGCTAGTATTCTGTCATTTTTAAATGTGTCTCTGCTTCAACACACCTGAGTCAAATAATGAGGAGGTAATTCAGCCTTTTGATTCAGGTGTTTTGGACAAGGGACACATCATAAAGTTGCAGAGTCTTGTATGGCCTCTTCCTTCCTGAATGGCTTTTTAAAAATTTTTTTAGCTTACGCCAATTGCAGAACTCATTACTATGGATAATGACATTCTTCCTGACCTGCTTTTGCCAGCATCTTTACAATGATACAAGGATTTTACAACTTTCTTCTCCTCTCTTACCTCTCTCTTACATAGTGTGATATTCTCATAATGTACACATTCATGCAGAATTTTAATTTTCACATGACGTCAAATAGTTAAGCAGTCCTTTTCATGAGTTTAGAAATGTGTCAAGAGGTTTGTCTCTATTTAATTTAAATGCTAAAGATAAAAAGCTAAGAAAGAATAAAAGAAGAAAACATATTTTTTTATTCGTAAAATTTTCTCTAGACTCACTGCTCTGATAGTCACCAGCTGGTTGCATTATTTCAGGTGAAAGGAATCCTTTAACTTCAATTTGCATTCACTTAGTGATATAAATAACTTGGACTACCTATCAAAATTCAAACTATCTCATGTAAATAAGAATTGATCAAACCTGTAATCTGACTTGCTTTTGAAGTGCATCCACAGTCTTCTTTGTGCGGGAGCTCAAAATAAAGCTAATTTTAAAGCTGAAGGCTGTAAAGATTTGGCATGCAAAACACTTTTTATGAATCAGATTAAAAATAGTAAGCCGTGTAGAAATGTGTTAAAATCACAAACTGGCACAGGAATGGTTTAATTTAGCCAATTAGCAAGCAAACAGGGAACATTTGATATTTTTAGAAAACATTAACGTTTAATTGCTGAACACTTTGAAGTATTTAGTTTAAGCTATTTGCATCGAAAGTGTGGGACAGCTTAAAATATGTTTTTTGTAATAAGGGCAAGCCCAAGGTGGGATGAGGCCATAAATAAACTTTGCTACACTAGACCGAATAAATGAAGGAGAATGGGCTTTTTCACAAACTTGCTCATTTATCCTTGCAGTCAATTCATGTAGTATTTCAAAACAAACTCAAAATAGCTTGAGAGAAGGACCCAAGTTCAACTACTGCAGAAACTTTTAATTTCGTATGGAATTTAAATTGAAATTCAAAATTGTTTTAACTCAATTTATGTGCCATCATAATTTGCCATTTTTTTAAAATATGGCTAAATGTGACAACATGCAAGAACAAAACAGGGTGTGAGACTTATAATCCATTCGGTTTGTCTCAGAAATCACAACTTAGATGTTAGAATATCAAATGGACGAAGCACAAGTAAGAAACCCAAAGGGATTTGTTAGTACTACTGACAGCATTTTTTTCATGTTATTTATCCAGACTCTGCACATGTTTACAACCTCTATTTTTGGTTTATAAACATACAAACGGATAGGAGTGCAAATAAATAGTATATACTGCAACTTTGTATGTGTTTTATACTCACAACAGCCATAATGTAATAAATGACGAGGTGCTTTGGCCACAGTTGACATCTCAAGACTTTCTTCTTGGAACTCGGAAAATTTGACTTGGTTCAACACATTGATATATTGCATGACGACTCTAGGCCTCTTGGGGGCGCCCTGCTGCTCTTGGGACCTAATGCAGCAACTTAGTTTGCTTATGCCTCTGGCCGGCTCTGTTTGCAACAGATCTCTGCATGTCTAAGTGACTTTTGTACCCTGGTATCACCTTCCCACCCACTGCAGTGGTGGTGTGTGTGTGTGTGCATGATTTGTTGTGAGACGCCCGGCTGTGAGGAGTTTGCGCTAAAGAAAGGATTTTCATCCCAATCTTGGCAGGGGAGGGTCTCTGGGTAGGTAGAGAACAATTGTCTCTCCTTCACTGCTGTCAGCCAGAAAACACAGAGAGCTGGCACACGCTCAGTGAGAAAAAAAAAAAAAGGAGCGGGAGTGACAACAGGGATGGACACACACGCACACACACCCAGTCACACACACTTGTACACGCCGGCCCATTCTTTGCTCACAAAATGGGTTCTGATGATGCCGTCGGGGATTGTGGATGACAGGCTGGTTCTGCGATGTGGATGGGAGGGCCTCCATGAAAATCTTCCACAAAATGACCACAGTGTCCGTCTGCTGTCAGACTAATGGATATACACAGCAAAAGAGAAGGTGGGAGGAAGGAAAATAGAGACAGAGAGAAGAAAGCAGCGCAGTGTCTGCCATGCATGAACTTCTGCCAGAGAGCGCTCACAGGGGAGGACATGTTTAAAAGGTCCCGCACCCTGGTCTGAACAAGATCGGGGTGCCTCTGGTTTTTTCTCCTGACATGCAGGAGTATAACATGCATGTGTGCTTTTACGCATGAAAAAAATAGAAGAGGAGGAAGATGAAGTGTGTTTGTGTGTGAGGAGGAGGAGAATTAGAAAAGGAGGAGGAGGAGGGGTGCACGCTTAAATTCTGTGACATCTGTTCATTACAACTAGAGTGTGTTTATTTTTATATAGCCAGCCACAAGCAGAGAACTCGACTGGCACCGCTGGTTAATGTACCAGCCTGCTAATACGGCAGGGCAAATGAAATATTAACAGAGGAGACAGAGAGGATGAGGAGAGGAGTGAGGACAAATGAGGAGAAAGAGGGGAAATGATCAAATAATATGTGACAAAAATGCACATCCACACACACATTGTCTCCATAAAAGTCCCCATTCTGGTCTCATTAAGGAGACATGCACCATCAAAAGATATCAACAAGGGGGAAAAACCCCACTGCTAAAAACAGCTAATGTGCTGCAGTGAAAAATTAGGCACATAAAATTAGTTCAGATCAGTGATGAAACAACACAAATAAATATCTGTAAAATTTCATCAGAAAATATCTAAATAGAGAAAGTTTAAAACACGCAAGTAATTTTATGTATTTAACAACTGATGTACAATTGCCAAATGTTTAAAATGTTTTGTATCCATTTTAAAAATTTAAACCTGTCTCTCATCCAATTCAAATTATCCAGATACAGTAGTAAATGATACATACAGTAAAGTCTTAATCATTATATCTTCAAGGTTTCTACCATTTCTTTTGCTTTTTGTTTTTTTACAATATGCGTCCACTTGCCTTGGCTGCTGGTATTGGTCATTTTGCCCCAGGGTAGCTATGGCTACAATGTTACCACCATCAGCATGAATCTGTATATGAATGGTTGAATGATTGAATGTAGTGTAAAGCATAATGGAGTCCTTGATTTTCTATAAAATGTTTAACAAATGCAGGTCTTTAACAATAATTGTATTCATTGCCCTTTTATCTTACAACCTTAAATAAATTGAATTCAATCAATTTTGTTCAAACTTCTCCTATAATTATTAAAAAAAAAATCTTACTTGTGTATGTAATTGTGGCCTATAACTAACACTACTTGGATACGGTTTCATTTTTATGAAACATGGAGATGGCAGCACAATCCTATGAAGATCCATTTTTTCACTAAGGAAATGGAAACTGGTCAAAGTTGATGGGATAGTGAATGGAGAGAAAAAGACAGCAATACACTGTAAAAACACAGAAGTGTACTTAGTACTTTTGGTCTAGTTCCTAGTGCAAATATCTTACTACACTTTTATAACCTTTCAGCTAGAAATAGTAAGTGGTTTTAAGTCAATGATCCCTTACTATTGATAAAAAAAATAACTAGTTTCCCTGGCTGATTACTTCTATTTAAACAAGACACTTTTCCCATGTTATAAGTTAAAAAATCTGTCAATGGAACTTGTACTTTTTTCATCAACGTTGAGGAACTAAAACAAGACTTTGCAGTGATCTGGGGGAAAAAAAACAAAAACACGTAAGAGGTGGCAAATTATTTGAGTAGATCAATCACAGTAAAACATGCCAGAATGGTCCAGTCAAAGTTCAGATCCAAATCCAAGTGCCAATATTTTTCAATCAAGATCTGAAAATGTGTTCTCTGCATCACGGCTGAATGAGCTTGAGTTACTTCGCAAAGAAGGATGGTCAAAATGTAGGTGTCACAGGAGAAGCAGTGGCAGTCGCTGCTTGTCTTCGACCTGCTGCAGCAACACTTCATGAAGAGCATGAACAGCAGCTTCTAATCATCCATCCAGGCCTTTGCATCAACAAGCCCTTTCCACTGCTTCCTCCCCTTCCTTCTCCCCTTCAACTGCCCCCACTTCCACCTCTGCCCAGGCCCATCTCTCTCTCGCTCTCCCCCGGGACGGCCTGCTCTGGAATGGCGCTCATGGGGAAGAATCTCGCTGCAGGCGGGCAATATGTCACATGTTTCCCAGAGATGGAGACTGGGAGCCAAACAGAGGTGTGGCAGGTATGTGCTGTTTTTTTTTTTTTTGTTTTGGGGTTTTTTGCAAGGCAGTGGCAGGTTGATTGGGTCTGTGCCTGCATGTTTGTGTTGGGTTGTGCGTGTGTGTGTAACAGATTCCCAGATTGAAGGTTTAAGGGGTGCAGATTAACAGGCTGAGGACAGAGAGCCTCCCTCAGAGCTGAAGGGGAATTAAGATGGCATTAATGTCTCTTCTGCACCGGCACATTAGCCTTTCATTATCGTGTGGTTGCACAATCCGTACCAAGCAATTCCCCACATTCATGAGAACGGTGACATGTTTGGGAGCTTTGTTATTCATATGCCTTTATCAGAGGTATAATCTAATCATCGGGCAACCCCACTTCTGCTGTGTTTACATATTTTGATCTTCCAATCCTTTGCTCTAGTTCTGATCATTGTGATCCAGTGAATTAAAATATATGCATTCACATAGAAATCTGGGATTTATTTGTTTTGTCATTATATATGTGCTTGTATTCAAACTCAAAATAGTCTGGATAAGCTTGGACTGGGTTACACACGGACAAGAATGGGAAAACTCATAATTGTTCAATTATTTTACAGTGTTACTCTAATAAATGAATTCTTATTCCTATTTGTCTTTTCATTTCAGCAATAGATCTTCATCTGAGCTCTATCAAATGGAAAGCAAATGCTTAATTAACAAAAATAAAGCCAGTGCACTGTAAAACATCTGAGTTGTACAGCTAGTAGTTAATTTTCTGCAGTTTCTTTCTTATTCATTTGTTTTCATTCAAATGTTTCTCCCTGTTTAAAAAACATAACACTTTCTGCAAAAGAGACCCGAAATTTGGGTGTATCTCACAATAAAACCAAAGCTTCCTGAAGTCAGAGTTTGGGAGCTTTTCTCTTTCGGTCGGATGTAGTTTTAATGTTTGTTTTATGGTTCCCATCCGCGTTTCTAGCTGCCAGAACAGCCCAGCTGTTCACTGTGAAAACTCACTGACCTACCTGCCTACAGACACAGCTAGAGTACCCACATGAGAGTTAAGAAGCAACAGTTTTGAAAAGTTTCTGAAAATTATTCAAAGAATTAGATACAGGAAGTGATTCTTTTTTCATTTTGAAATAGAAGTAGATCCTCTACCCTAGAAGTAAATAGGCTGCATTTGTATAGCACTTCATGAAGTATGAGGACTCCAAAGTGCTTTAAACTACAATCTGTTGTTCATTAATTTGCACACTGATGGGTGTCAGGTACAGTGTGGCCACAGACGCCACGGCAAAGTTATGATTGCCACAGGCAAAAAGGTGAAAAAAAAGGCATCCATCCCCATTATAATATTAAAATAAACATGAGAGTTGCTGCATTTACTTTTAGAAAACAGGAGCAAACATTTACCAACTACTGTAGAATATTAGGCTCTAATTTGCTAAAATGCCTTAAAACTCTTAACTCTCAACTTTTTGCTGTTTTCCTGTTTGGCTGCATGTGCCAAGAGAGACGTGAAGACGTGGATTGACACACCATGTCTTCCTCCAGAGCCTCCCTCCTCAGCATCACCAGATTAACGGATTAGCAGGCAAGGCGAGTACTAAAGCTGGCTAATTCTCACCCAAGCACATAGAGCTAAAGCTACTCAGAGCCCCGCAGAGCCCCTCTCTGCTCAGAGCAGCTGTGTGGTGGAAGGAGGGACGGAGCTTCTTCCCTCTGAGGAGCCATGAGGAAAAAAACGGAGGATTCACAGCGTCATTCACTGGCTTGTTTTGTGCACTAATAATTATTTTTAGTACACCATAGTATACTGTTTAGACAAAACACAACTTTTGTGATTTAAGATGAAAGTAATACATGGACTTATGTTCTAAATATTCTGATTTTAAATCAAATTTATACATATAAACTGAATTCTGTATGTACATTCAGATAAAGCGGTGCTAAAAGTTTCAGATTTTTTTATCTCTCAGTTTAACAAGGCCTGTATCCTTTTCTTTAGTCTGGTAGTTCCTCTCTGTCAGCCTCAAATGATTTGTTTGACATCATTTATTGGTTGGACCAATGCTGGGAACACTAGGAACATAAGTATATTTAAAGACCTAAGAAGAAGAAATTCAGATATACAAAATCTGACAAAGTCTTTTGGAGCTATTTATCTTTGAAAGATCAGCAACTTAGCAAAATGCTACACTCTTTCTGAAGAATAGCAGATCTACTTTATAGCTCAACAGCGCCCCCTAAACTCAGCCTCTCACACCAGTTTCATCTGGGTATTTTATAATCGGTATTTAGATCCATAGACCAAAAAAGTCTCTTGAAAATGTGCCATAAAACCACCAAAAAGTGAAGCATTTTGGACAAATTTGTCAGACTTTACACCGTTTGGATTTTAATAAACTACTTCAAGAAATTTTGAAGTATTGACTTCATATTTAGTCAGCATTGTCTAAAGGCACCTGGGTTAAAAAGTTAGGAAAAATGCTGGAGCCCAAACTTTGCCTTCTCTCCATGACAAACAAAATGAATTACACCAAACTTGGGTGTAATTGATGCACATCTAAAACACAATAATACTGCATGGTCACATCCTGAGGTCTGCAAAGCCCTGACCATTGAGAACATGAAGTCACATGTTTTACTGGTTCTCCTCCAATATTTAACCTCTTGACTTAAACAAAAATAAATAAACTATGTGTGTGAAACTGATGCCCTCATCTCCCCCCATTCTTGCACCACAAATAGTTATTTTCTAAAGTATAATTAGCAAAATTATTACAAGAAAACAAGATGTAATATAATCTTATATACTGCATAGTGTTAAAAAATGGAAAACCATTTTTTTGGGCTTGCAGTAGACAGATTTGGACGTTTATTTATGCTAAATAGAAATAGGCTGACACATAATTTTGAGGATTAACCCTTTAGGGAATAATTAAAGCCACAATCTTTCAGAACAACTGTACGTTTAACCCCTAAGAGCAACCAGGATACTTCCATTAAAGTATGGGTAAACAGAATAACAACCCATAATTATCAAAAGTTCAACAGGATTTCACCTTTACAAAGTCAATAAAAGGCAAAACCTCTCTCTGCTATGTAAAGTCTAATCATAGATCAATTTAAGGGTAAGTATTTTTACTTCAAAATTCATAACATGTACATGTGTTATCTTGAAACCTTTTCAGTTTTTGCTTTATTAGTGCAGTAGCTGCTGTCAGCGGGAAGTAACACTCCTCACTGAATAAACCAACACTGTGGTAAATAAACAAAAACATAAAAAAATGCAAAGCTGCTCATCTGTCGAGCAACATCATTATGAGAAAGGCTGCTGCTTGCAAACTGAAGTTTGGGTGTAAATGTTGGCTTTTCCCAGAATGAGATTCAAACTGTCGACTATCCATGCCAGCACCTTACCACAATATTTACTGCTTCAATTTACACGAAGGTCGGAAAGTTGGCGGGACTAGAAAACACAGACAATGAGGGACGGGAACACGGCTTCCCAAAAGCGTTTCATCACGCAAGCACACAACCTCATTCATCTTGACTTTCGGTGCACTTTGGAGACCTAAAGCAAGCAAACGACATCCATCTCAGTCCGGGTTCGGTAAACAAGAGGAAAGGCGGTGAGAGGGTCCGTGGTTTGGGCACGTGCTCTCGAGCGGGCTGAAGACAATGCAACGCTGGCAGAGCCGCAGTCTCGTGCCAGAGGGAATGGAGTGCCACATGGTGCCCCTTTTGAGTGGGGCCAGCCCGGAGGGGGATGTGGACCACAATGCATGTGCACATGTGTGTTTGTGTCTCCTTTTGTGCATGCACTTGTGCGTAAACGTGTAAGCTATGCATGACCATCCATACATACCGTATCAAAAGAGACAGGGCAGATCATACATTTATTGGTTATACATGTAGAGTTTTTGTGTGTGTATGTAAAGCTGGTTGTGTGGGTGCATATGTGAGGGGTGGGGGAACGCTAAGGTGGAGCACAGGGTGTGTGCGTGCGTGTGTGTGTGTGTGTGTGTGTGTGTGTGTGTGTGTGTGTGTGTGTGTGTGTGTGTGTGTGTGCAGAGGTGGGGAGGGGGAGTCCCAGTTCCCCTTTGCATCTTAAATTCCTCAACATCTGTTCAGCCCTTCTCTGTGCTAGCAGTAGCGGGTTGTGATTTCGATGTGTACGTGTTTGTGCATGTTTGTGTACGCAGATGCCTCTGAGTATGTCTGTTGCTGTGTTTGTGTCTGCATGCATATGTGCATGCTCTGCTGAAGGTACTGGTTGTTACCCACACCTTAATTAGGGAGGAAGAAGAAGTTTCATTTTCAGCAGTACTTGCAGGTATTGTGAGGTATTCTCACAGTGAATACAAAGAGAGAGCCGTTCACCTGCGACGCCCCCTTGGTGCACTGGATTATGACCTAAATTACAACTCAAGTTCAAAGCTTTTGATCAAAAATCACAATGCATGTCACCCAATTGAGCCCAAAACTGCTACAATGTGTTCTGAAAGTAAAGCAAAAGTGGGGGCAACCTCCAAACCAACCAAATCTCCATTAATTTAAGACTCCTAAACACAAAAAAATTACAAAATGTGGGTTAGCGTTACCATGCAATGTGCGTCTGTGAGCACGAAACGACAGAAGATTTTTGGAATGAAATATTTACGTCCTGTGTGCCATCTCCTGAGTGAGAATTTCTAAGCGTCAACAGCTTTGAGGTCAGTAAACAGGGGTGGAAAGTACATTTTCTCAAAGACTGTGAACGGAATCCCTCTTTAGCATTTATATTTCATGATTCTTGACTTCGCTTGAGATGAAACAGATTTTATTCAGTGTCATTCAAAAGTATATACCTTTTCACATTTTGCCACATTACATCCACAAACGTCAATAGGTTTTGGAGGGATTTTACGTGATAGTACATCCCAAAGTAGTTCATTAAAGTGAAGTGCGATAAAAAGGACACGTGGCTTTCAATTTTCTTAAATAAAAGTTTTAAAAGTGCAACAGAAATTTAGACTCTAACAGATCAAGTGTACTCAATAGTTTTCAGAAGTCACCGCATTGATAAAGTCTAAATGTGTCTAATCACAATGAAAATGCTGCTCTATAAAGGTGACAGAGGTTCATTAGAGAACATTATTAAACAAACAGCACCAAACTCATTGGATATACGGGGAGAAACAATAAGCCAGCATTTCATGCAGCATGAGAGACAGAACACAACGAAAAGCAGAAGTTCTACAGCTGTTTCATTCATTGTGTTTTTCATGGAGCTAGACATCAGCCTCCATGAAATGCTTCAAGCATAAACAGATGATGAAAAGGAATAGATGTTCTCTCATTGGTCAAATTAATATCGGTTGGGACCAATTTTACTTCATTAATGTTGTGTGAGGACATTTTTTAATTTGTCATAAAATGCAACATTAATTCCTTTTACTATTCATCTAAGACAGGTTAAGGTTTAAGGTCCTCTGTACAGTATCTTAGATTTTTAAACCTTGATTTGAGTAAAATTTCTCTACCTTTACTTAGTTGCTTTTTTTATGCCTCTGCTTGCAACTGTAGCAACAGGAAAAGAAGATTCTGCAGTGCATTTACTCGATGGAGTCTGAATTCCAGCCACATTTTCAGATTTCATTTGTAAAACTAAGTATTTCTTGTATGCTATTCCTTTCATTTGGCAACCGACTGTACCAGTGAGAAGTATTTCTGAAAAGTTTAGAACTAATCATCATGTGAAGACGTTTTTCAGCCTTGCCTGCCTGTGTCATAAAAAGTTATGTGAAGCTCACAAGTCAAACTGCAGTAACAGTAACCTCTGACAGACACTAACCGTTCGGCACCCCTCACTAGCCCGCCGCCAGTCTTGTGCCACCTTGATGCCAAGTCTGCCAAGCTTGTGTCACATCCGAACAGACCCCGTGTCAACTCGTCACAGTACATATGCCAAGTCGATGCCCTCCACATGCCAACCTCACGCTACAGCCGTGGCAATCCTGAGACAACAATGTGCCAGTCGGGGACCTCTGTTTGGCCCGCTGTGTGACTCCCTCGGCACTGTGCGCTGGGGCGACACTGTGTGGAAACGGGAAAGGTCAAAAGTCGCCAGCAAATTAGGGTTCAATGACAAATCTGTTGATTGGGTTCTTCTTCAGTGGATGCAATTAGCAATGAAATCCAGCTCCCAAGCCCTGCTTAAACTCTAATCTCAGAATCTGTGGGTTCCCTCCAGCGTGCCTGTCTACCAGTCTGTCTCCACCAAAGCCCCTCACCTCTGTCTCTCTCTCCTGATGCCTGCTGGCACTTTGGGAGCAGTGCCCCTCCAATCCCCGTACCATCCCCTCCCTCCATCTTCATCTTTCCCCCCAACCGCCCCGTCGTCCCCTCCCTCGCTCTTCCTCTGGATGCCAGCCGACGGCCCTCACAGTGTGGCACGCCATCTGCTGCCTCCCGCCCCGGCAACCCATCCACCCCTCTTCTCAACGCTAACTCCGCCACCCCACCACCACCCCTGCAGACAGCAGCTACCCACAATCCCCTTCTTCCTCAGCCGTGCGGCGCATAGAACAGGAGGCTTTCGCACAGATCACTTCACCCCCTGATGCCCCTACCATAAAGGAGGAAGCCGGGAAAAAGCTTGCATGTGTGAGTGTGTGTGTTGTGCAGGAGGTGGGGGCCTCTTAGACAAAGTAGACAAGGTTTTCTTTTCTGCATGTGATTTAAAACAATGTTTGTTTTTGTGCATAAATGTGTTGAGGCCAATTGCAAAACACTTGGTGCTTCATATTTTAGTAACATGCAGATTCGCCAGTTACCAAACGCAAACTTTCATTTTGAAGCGTCTGTTTTGCATTCTTCATGCATCAGAAAAAAATGTGTTTGCAAATCTTTACATAACAGGATCTTCTTTTGTTTCACGCTTTATTTTTCTCTCTTCTGTATTTTATAATTCTTGAACACAAGTCAAATTAGAGGGGGAAAAAAAGATGAAGATTGGATAAATCATGAAACCTGTTTTTGGTTAAACTGCCACAGCCTTTTGGGATCTGACGGCGTCTCTTGTGGCAAAGCTCTCTGATCAGTGTTTAGCTTTGGAGAAGCGAGCTAAAAAAGATTAGACATCAAACTCTAGGAGGCAGCGAGAAGGAGCGGCGCTCCATCCATCTTGTGTGAGCATGGAGCCTCATTCCTGGCACTCTATCCATCAATGAGCGCAACATTAACTCTCTGGATCAGAACCAACATCTCCATGTCTCTCTCCGTCTCTCCTCCCCTTCGCCTTGCTCTGCTGAACACACACCAGCGTTCAGAATTGGTGTTAACCAACATTCTAAATTCAACCCAAAATCTCCCACTTTGCTGTTAAAAATAATCAAAATTTTGGACGGCTGATTATTTTTTCCTCCTCCTATAAGCACATCTAACGATAATCTCGTCATGGTTCAACTTCTCTTTTCTCCTCTCTGCCGAGCCACCCGATCTGCTCCTCTCTTTGTCTCCCTCCCAGTTGGTGTTAATAATTTAACTACAGAGCTGCTGCAGAGCTGGCACCAGTCCAGGCCTCCGATTGGCACTGTCTGTCTATTTATGACACTGTGTGGTGGCACACGTGTGGGATGTGCAAGAGAAAGAGGAGGCCAGTGTGTGTACAGGTGAAGATGTGTGAGCTATTTTTCTTTCAGACTTCAACCAAGAACAAATTACCTTCCAAAGCCACAAGAATGTCACTTAAACTTCCCACAAGTGGAGAAAAAACAGATTTTTACTGTTAGACTGATTCGCTGAACTAGCTATTAGTCAGAGACTATATATTTTTGCTGAATATCTTCTTTCTTGTAGTGTGTGGTAACGGTTGTGGGCGTGATGTTATTTTTGGAAACATACAATCCAGAAGGATTCTGCAAATGCTTTGCATTTTGCACATTAAGCTTCAACAATTGTGTGATCATTTTAAGATGAAATTGTTTTTCTTTAATTTAGGATTCAATAAAGGTTATTCTCTGAACAGCTGTCAACCTGCTAGATAAAAACTGAAGAAGGTATTCTAAAATATGACACTTCTGGGAAAGAAATACAATGTTTAGCACCAGAAACTGCAACAGGGAAAAAATAGCAATGATGCAAGTTAAATGTACTGCAATTTTTCAATTTCCATTGATTTAAAAAAGCATCCACTCAGGGTTTACTTAAAAGCAGCTACAGCAAAGAAGCAGAAATGTTTGCATCAGGTCTCAAAAGGTAGAGTAAATATTATATAGGAATAAAATGTGGACAAAGAAAAGACTTGGTTAAGAAATAAAGACTTTTTGTGTATGTGGCCTGCATGTTTCAGTCAAAGTTTTGGATGGTCTTGGTTTTTCACATAGTTTAACTTTGATTTAGTAATATCTGTTTTGTTTACAACAGTTAAAAACAAAACAGAATGATATATATTTATCAATAAAAATCTGAAAATGTAAATCTGAAGAGTCAACAGTTTGCACCACAGCTTTTCTCTGCAGTTGCAAGTCTTTAGAGAACATCGACCAGATTTGTGAATCAACAGGGAGACGTTTTCCTTATGTCATCTTTGCAAAATAACTTATACTCGGCTTTGCTACTTATTCTCTACTTTATTTAGGCCAGACCTTTGACTAGACCCTTCTAGCACATGATTATGCTTTGATCTAAACTGTCCAAATGTGCCTGTGGCTGCATGTTTGGGGTGGAACATGGATCCATGCCGTGCCTTAGTCTGAAGTCTTTTGCATACTCCAATAGTTTTTCTGAAGATTGCTATAAAGAAAAGCATCTTTATAGCAACATGCCACCACCATCATGTTTTACCTAGGAAATGGGTGATGTGCAATATAAGTTTTCAGCTAAAAATACTCTGAGAATTGTCTAAAAATGCAAACAGGACTTATCTTTCTGTTTAATAATGTTTCTCTTCTTGTCAGTCATCCATCACAGCTGGATTTTTTGAGTTGTTGTGTGTGCCTGTCTACGGATGGCCAGGTCGCAGCATGACAGCTATGCAATTTAACAGTAATTTATTTAAACAATATTAAGTTACATTCCAGATTTTAACACTGAGGAGGATCTGAGAGCTATAGAGCTTTGGAGGAGCTCAGCAGCTTTTGCTTCTGTGATTAATCAGAAGCAAAAGCTGATTTTGCTTCTGTCATTAATCAGAATGAGTATGTGACTTTGAAAAGCAAAACTGATGACGAGGGATTTTATTTAGGGGCACCAGTATTTAGGGGCTGTCAAAGTTCTACCTCATATTTTGCCAGCACCGCCTGAACTATCGGCTCAGTTAGACTGAATTCACAGCAGAATTATCCGACCATGACTTAGTGCTTTTCATCACCTGAAAAGCACTCCACAGATTCAGAGGACCTGAAAAATAAGCAAATAAGTAAAGAACTGGGTGGCGTTCCCGATGCTGGAGCTTGACACGGTGTGAATCTCGAAGCCGCCTCCTACACCTCTCACCCTCCCACACGCCTGCCCATGCACAAGACATGTCAGCTGCAGAATCCGAGCAAGTTGCTCACGACGTTCTATTTAGTCATCCTCAAGCGCCATCAATCATGCTTAGGATAAAAACACCATCGTCTTTCATCATCATTGCCCATCATACTGAAAGACATTTGGGGATTATTGTGTCTTTTTTTTATTTTATTTTTTTTTTACAGAAAAGGTTTGTTATGCTTTCCTCCCTTGGAAGAATCACAGTCAGATTCTTGTCGTCTTGTGCGTGGAAAGCCGATGTTGTGAATGAATCTGTTGTATTGCATCGAGGCCCTTCCAAGGATTCATAGTAAACAGACATATGCAAAGCCGCCCACCACTCCACCTTATCTAAATCTGATATCTCATAAGGGCCCTTCACACTTGTCGGAAAACATAAACACGCCACGAGCGGCTGTGCGCGCCCGCACGGAACCTGCACTGTCATTAATTTCGGCGGCGGAGGGAGGTCAGTGTACCAGACGGCCTGCCTGCGTGTGCAAGCATGTGTGCAAGCTGCCGTGGCACTACAGCGGATGCACACTCCCATGTATGTGTGAGTGTGAGTGTCGTGAAGCGGGGGGAGGAGGAAGGACTGGAGACCATGGATGTGGTCGTGCACGCGCACACACCGGCGTTGACAGGTGGCTGCGGTAAAGAGGTGGTCCCTGAGCTGGGGTCTGCCTGTCTCTGGCTGAGAGAGAGAGAGGAATAAAAAGCTCCCAGCAGCTGTCGCCCTAATTCCTCTAACACGGTGCTTGTGCTCTGATTAGAAAACAGATCTGGCCTCTAATTTACTCATGACACCAACTAATGCTCTATATCTCAATCGCTCCATCCCCGCTCGCCACTGCATGGCCTGCCTGGCTGGACACAGACACTGATGCACACAGAGTGACTCAGAAGGCAAAGAGACGAGAGCAAGCAATCAGCTGAGCACGACACCGCTGAGCGCTAATGTGGCTTTACCTCCATGGATTATGCTGCAGTCTGAGAAGTCAGGAGTGTCGCTGCTTGGTGTCAAACGTCTTATCTGCAACAAAACAAAGCAAATTCCAGGCAGAAAAATAATTTCTTATTCACTAAAAGTTCTTTTTTAAAAATGATACTTTTTACTAAAGGAAAAAAAGTTATCCAAACCAACACGAAAAGTAATCCCCCCTTTTCTCAACCAATAGTAACTTTTTGTTTAGTTTCATTAGGCTGATTACTAGCAAACCTTTAGAATCAGGAAGCTATTTAAATAGAGCCTGTCGCACAACACGAAGTAGGCTAACAGGTGTCTAAAAGCAACACATCATGTCCTGATATGTAGAAATGTAAGAACATCTGAGAGATGAAATCCCTGACATCTGTCAGTCTGGGAAGAGTTACAAAGTCATGCATTTTAATGCAATGGGACTCTAGTGGACTGCAGTGAGAGCCTTTACCCACACATACAGAAAACATGGAGCTGTGGTGCTCAACTTAGAAAAATTACTCCAAGAGTAAACTGACAACTGATCCAGAAAGGAACCCAGACATGTGTCTGCAGGTCTCACTTGTGTGGATTAAGGTCCATGTTTGTGACTCTTCACTGAGAAAGACACTTGGCAGAAATGACATCTGTAGATGAGCCGTAAAGCAAAGATCACCGAATCAAAAAGAAGGCTAAAGGGCTGTCTCACATTTACGGAAAAATATTTTGATTTTAAATAAGCAGTTTAGGCCTGAAAACTCATAGACGGCTAAATGTAAACTATTCTCCAAGGAACATAAATCCTCCACATTGATGCAAAAGACTGATTGCTAGTAGCAAGCTTTTGATAGCAGTTGTTAATCAGGGTGAAAAATCCAGGTATTAGGTTTCAGGAACAATTACTTTTTCACAGAGGGCCAGGTTGGATAGCTTGTTTTCCCTTAATAAATGACATAATCATTTAGAAGCTGCTGTTTGTAATATCTCAGATTAACTTTGTCTGATATTAAATTTCTTTGATGATCTGAAACTTTTAAGTGTCACAAAGCATGAAAACAGAAGAATTCTGTATGGGGAAGAATTGTTTTTCATAGTACTGTATTTTATTACCTCTGATTATGTTAAAACTTAAGTGTTTTTTTCTTTTAAATCCCCTTTAGCCTGTAAAAAGATCATGCACCATTTCTCTTATTCAATTCTTTCAAGTTTACAAGATGGTAAATTATTCTCAGTTTTACTTCCTGGCAACTTTCTTGACTTTCGTGTTGTTAATTGCAGCAAGTGCTAAAATATTCATCAAACCTGCAGAACAGTAGCCAAAAAAGTCTTTGTAAAAGATATTAATTTGATGTTGGAGCATCTGCATGTGTCAGAATCTGTGGCTCTTCTCCAGTTTATCAAGTTGCGAGTTTGGAAATGTTAAACTGAGGATTGTAGCAGGTCAGAAATTTTAGGATGTGTGAGATCATCATCTCTGAGAAAACAAGGATGCTGTTAGGGCTGAAAATCAAATGGAGAATTGTATAGTAGAGTATTTTAATAATAAAAACAATGTTTATTTTTATATTTATTTGCGACATGTTTAGACAATATAAAGGGTTTTCAGGACCAAGTTTATCTTAATATCACTGAGGATTGGAGGGAGGGTAGGAAAATGATTATTGTTGCAGCAAATAGTGACATCTTGGCATCAACAAATCTTTATAACCAGCAATCCATAATCCAAGGAAACTGTTTCAAAGGCATGTAAGGAAAAATAAAAAAAAGCTTTTCTGTCCTACTATCAAAAATACAAACATGTAGAGTTGCTAAACCCCTCTCTTATGAGATTAATAATGAACTTTCAGAAAACAAACATTCCAGGTGGAAACAAAATTAACCGTCTTCAGTGTTTTAAGACCTAAAGCTCACATTGAGCTGCTGAGAAGAAGACATCAGAGAGGATCCAGAACTCTGGATAATCTAAAGATTGAGCAAAGAAGAAAGGTCAAAGATCCAGATCCCTCTCTCCACTATCTTTGTCAAATATAATACAAAAAATAAAATAAAATAAAAACTAAGTGCTGTGAATATGGTAAAACTAGTCATTTTAATAAAAGCTGTTATTTTTTAAATCTAGGACTTATTTTATTTTATTTTTGGCCTCCATGGACAAGTTTGTCTACGTTGAAGGTTGGATTTTTATCTTCTATTTTGCAGTGTAAAATGATGCTTCTGCAATAAAGCCAGTTCTATGTCATATGAGAAGTTTTTATTACACTCTGCAAGGGTTGACAAAAGGGCCTTGGTAGGTTAAAAAATATTGTGGCATGATCAAAACAAGAATATAAATAAATATTTGGAATTGCAAAATAATCAGAAAGCAAAATAGTTTGAAGTTATCACATAACCTCACTCCAAAAAGAAAGCTTTGACTGAAAGCGTGACAGAATGTGAAGTTATGTTCCGTGGTGCCAGTGGAGGAGGAGGCGGAGGCGGCGTCTGGATGCCGTGACGCGGTTTGCCCAGCAGGGGGCAGAGGTGTGATGCAAGGAGTGGGAGGTGACAGCTCAGTGTCACACTGCACACACAGGGTGTCACCTCAGCAAGCTGGGAGATGGAGGAAAAAAAGAGAGAGACGGAGGGGAGGAGAGGGAGAGAGTGGACAGAGAGACAAAAAGGTGAGAGATCGGCCTCAAACTGTGGGCGTTTTTTCTGCTTCTATCTTTGCGAGGACTTGAGAGTGAGAGGTTTTCTGACCTGTCTGAGAGCTTAAGCTCTGCTAAAGGTTCAAGATTCAATTTAAACTGCACATAAAACATTCTCACAATCTTATTTTAATCTGATGATGCAACACTTGGTGAACTTAGTAGCTGTTTATCTAATATAAATAAAAGGATGTAGTATTTATTAAGGCCGCAGTGTAATTGTTTATATGTGGACTAGTGAGAAAGCATAATAAGGATATTTTATCTGGCTTACGTCTGAGTAACACCATAAAAAAGCATCTCTGAGCTTTATTTTGAAAAACAAACGCAGTCACTTTTTTAATGCCTTGGTTGGGTCCAACCAATAATGCAATAATGTATTCTTTGAAAACCTGAAAGTTCCCTTCCTGAATCTAATATTAGCTTTATTCTGAAGAGTTAACAATCCCTTTATCATCATTGGCTTGATTATGCTAGTAATGCATAACCTACCGCAATAAGCTAAACCTTAGAATATTGAAGATTTTATTTGGAAAAATATCTGCAAGCTTTATTAAGAACTGGCTACTAAATTTTCTTTTCGGAAGTGACAGTCCTATGAGAAATTTTAAGACAATATTTGCCGGAATCTATTCAAAGAAATGTTTCAACTTCTATTGTGAGTAGTTGATCTAAGCTTAATTTTGAATTGCTGCTTCAGAACCAATAGTCACATGATGCTTACATTTTCAAAAATATTACCAATAAATCTTTTGGCTTTTATTTTCAAAGTACTAAAAAAAGTCGTAACTCTTAATCATATGTTTATGTCTTCATCCTTTATAACTTAATAATAATAACAATAATCTCAAGGGACTGTAATTTTTTTCAAACAAATTTCATTAATTGCTGAGACACTACTTACCGATAAATCAAGGTGAATTGAATGTAGAGTACAAAAAAAATCAACCACGGACCGTATGAAATGGACCCCTAAAGAAATTCTGCCCAGGGCCTCATATTGGCTTGGGCCGCCTCTGAAAAGAGCTAATGCATCCGTATGTTTTGACCACCTTAACTACAAACCTTATCTAAAATGAGTGTGTGCTTTGTAATTCACAACAGCTAAGATAGTGTTCTTTGTGTAAGTGACTCATTTAGAGAGTGTGTGTGTGTGTGTGTGTGTGTGTGTGTGTGTGTGCGTGCGCGTGTGTGTGCGAAATCCTTTCCACATCCTCTTTCTTCTCTCTCTGTCTCCTCTATTTTTCTCCAGGGACTCACTTGGCATCACTCCCTACTTTTTATTCTTGCTCCACAAACTGCTGGTGTCTGAGCACAGGCTGGCCAAACACACACACACACACACACACACACACTCGCACGCACATGCTTATTTCCTCCTTAAAAGAAAAGGCAGTTACACTGTTGAACTCGATAAAGCACCAAAATGTTACCATCACTTCGCTGTCATCTAAAATATTAGAGAGAGGAGCTTGTAAGCAAATAAAAGTAGTGTAGATAATGCAATATATGTTGAATCCAAAGAGTGCACCCACAGAAAAACACATATAAAGCCTGTGATGCCTCCCGAGACACACATTTTCAAGGAGAGAGTAACTGAGCAGCGCAAAGGCAGCATCATCTGAACTCGATACAAATCCGTATTGAAGGGAAGTACACAGATGCACATGCCGGATGAACCCCTAAAACATAAACAAAAATCAAGGAAGTTGGAGAACATGCACATCCCACATTTATTTGTTTATTGCTATCCCCATTTGCAGCTCTTTTAGTTTCAAACCAGCCGTATACACAAACACACACACACACACTGAGCTTAGAGCTTAAAGTTCTCCTGCAAAACATACATTACACTGACAGGCAGACAAGGCAGACTTCAAAAGCAAGAAATAAATAAATTAAACAGAAATATGACGGGGATTAATTAGTAAAACGAGGGGATAGAAGGAGACGCAAAACAGGAAGGAAAGATGGAGTTTGGAGCTGAAAGAGAGGAAGCAGAGAGAGAGCCGTGGTGATCTTTGGAAGGAGGCTGGAGGTGGAGGCAGCAAGACGAAGAGTGTCACTTCAAATTGTACTAAAGCTGATGTGGCATGCAGCAAAAACAACCAAAAAGAAACTTATCAGGTGTAAACATGTGCAGGTTGCTCACTTTCGTGCAGGATGAGCGACTTTTTTTTTTTAAATACCCCTCCGAATTTCCTGCACCGTCTTCTCTTCATTATTTGGAGAAGGGTGTGAGTGTGAACACAAATATGCAAATGAAACGGTTATTATTGCATTGCTCATCAAGCAGCGCGAAGCAGACATTAATAGGCTGATGAATATGCATGTGAATTTGTTAATTAAGTTAATTATTCTGCTGAAAATGCATTCGTCTTCCAAGGACATCTTCCCCAGGATTCCAACCTGCTCTGCTCATTAGTCATGCGATATTTTACACTGGGCACCAGGACAAGAACGAGGGAAGGGAGGGGCACCGAGGGGCCACCGAGGTTAAGATGTGTACGATATAAGGGCATTGTGGGTTTTTGAGTCCACTTAAGAACACGGATTTGAGGGCATCAAAGAGAGATACGATGGCGTGGCGATGACGCCTAATCATTCATCCGCTCTTCAAAAGTGAAAGGTCAGCAAAAGAGACAGAGCACGGCAGCCAGCTACAGCTACCCTCTCTCTTACTGCGTTCACGTCTCTTGTAGCCAGACGTTCGTTCCATTTCTGCTTTTTCCTCTTTTCCTCTCCAGTAATTCCCCCTCTTCACTGCTTTTCCTCTAATTGCTTATTAAAACCCTCTTAAATGAACTTTTTGTGCCAACTTTCCAACACATTAATTAATTGTTGTAGCCAATTAAGTGTCGCTGTGCAAATGAGCTTCAGCACAAATGGTCCTGCAGGGCCCGCGCCCCCCCTACACCCTCCCCTTCCTACACCCCTACCCTCTCTCTTACTGCTTTCCCAGCAGCCCCTCTGCCCTTAAAGAGGCAGCACCGGCGCATGCAGGCGCCGAGGGGGAGACAAGGCAGTGATTCTACCGTGCTGATCAAGCTTTTTGAACTGAATTGATAATAAGAAGGTGAGACCTTGGGAAAAAAATGACTTTGGTTTGCAGAAGTGCAGCATCATGCAAAGAGGATGATGTGAATTTGACTGAGGTGGCGATATCGCCAAGACAAAAGGTCACAGAATACATTTAAAGGAGCCAGCAGTGTCATCCTTCCTGAGTTTTTCTTTGCATTACAGCCTCTCCAGTTAGCCTCACTGCTGTTGGAAGACCCAAAGCAGAGTTTCCTATAGGAACACTTTTTATGGTCTATGCTTGATCATTTTTGCCTTCTGTGTTTAACACCACTTGCCCTATAGTTAAGTAGTGACAAATATAAAATAAAATGACCACCTGACTGAATTTAGTCAGTGCTTCATACATAAATTTATATTCTATTTGAGTCAGATTTTTCAATCTGTTAAGATTTTTTTTATTCCCTATGTTTTTTTAACTATTACGTCACAGTATTAGCTGGAGAAGTGCTAAACAAGGTCATGGACTTTCTATGAACCAATTTTGCGAATCAGCCATTTTCATTTCACGCAGTGATTTTGTAGTTGAAGTTTAAGGATGTCGAAGATAAAAGTGGACAAGTCAAAGTGTTTGGTTGTTGGTTGTAATAACTAAATTTTTCTTGAAAAATAAACACACATCAGTGGGGAATGTCCTCTTTGTGCAAAGCATTTCAAGGACGAGTGCTTTAGCAAACTCCGCTAGTTTCAAGTAAGGATAACTTTGAGGTGTCATTTCCTTCTGTCTATGAAAGCGACACAAAGTGTTAAGCTGCAAATAACGCTAAATTGACAACAAACTTTATTTTAGACATGAATTTGCTGTGTGTTAATATGATGTCTTGGCCGATGTGATGGTAGCATTAGCATCGTGAATTCTGCTTCTGCCAGCGCTGTGTGTGCTCACTTTTAGGGACATAACTATGCTACCTGCTCTGAATTGTATTATTAAACAGTTTGTCATTGTTTTTGTCATTTTTGTCTTGGGAAACACACCATCCAAAGGGATGCAGTGATGTTCTTAGTGCTAGCGTTAGCTGACGCATTAACTCTATTGAGGCCTTGTTTACAAGACGTCTATGTGAGGCCGGATGGTCTTCTGTTGATGACATCTTTTAATCAATTTAGAAATGAAAAGTTTATATGAATATATTGTTTTTATATAGACAACAATGATTTAAAAGAAAGGATTAAAAGCATCAACTTCAAAGTTAACTTTTAGTTTTAGCAACATTTTGGAGCCAGAATCCTGATTTAAATCTGATATGTTTTCTTCAAATGCATGTTGTGTGTGTGATTAAAAGCTGCATTTGTATTTGTAAACTGTTTCCTGGGTGAGTTCAAGTTTTCTTTCTGCCTCTTTTCGGTATAAACGTCCTCAAAGTCTGCTGGTAAAGGCCGGGCCTGACATATCAAGGATGTGTAACATGAAATTTTCTAGAAAACTATAAAATAAAGAGAAATAGGGGGGTCGTGTTATGGCGCCTATAAAACTTGCTGTTTCAGCAGTAAACCATACATCACAGCTGGGGGGAAGTGGATCAGTTTTTTAAATATTGTATAAACAGAGATGTACTCGTAAACAAAATGGCTGACATTAAATTTTATTTGATAGAAGACAAAGAAGAGCTGATGAAGACAAGAATATTTACACGCAAGCTGTCTTAATAATTAAAAAGATTTTGACTCACATTTGTTCAACTAAAGAGGTGTAGGAATCTCAGTTCTACTTTACTTTTATTTTAATATGTACGTTTGCCAATATTTGGAGTTCTAGGCCGGTATTTGTCTTTTTTGTTTAATTTGGCTTTGTGTGTCTTGGATGTGGAGCTGTGGAAGTCCCTGTGTCTCCTCGATGAGTTCACAAGCTGATCAAACAGCCTCACTCATCAAACCGGCAAATTGCTCACAAAGACAAAATGCAGACGGCACTGCACACACTCATGTTTTCATTGCTGGTTATGTTCTATAGAGGTAGTTAAGAACTTTTTATTGATACCTTTTTATATGTTCAAATGAAGTTTTAAAATGAGAAATGAATTAAATTAATTAAACATTTCAGAATATTTATCGCTTTGCTAGTTCAACCGTCATCTTCTAAAATCTTAAGTTTATTCAAGAGTTGTATTGATATGCATAACATCCTTTGTTTTACATGGAGGTTTAAACAGAATGTAACTGCTTCATTTGTTCCTCGAGAATTAAAAAGTACAGTGAGTTCTGAGTTTGCTGCCAGATTACAATGTGGTAGTATAATTTAAGAAAAAATAATTGTGTGGCTTTTAAGAGACAGTCCATAGCTTGTAGAAATCTCAAGAAAATGCGTCTATGTCTCTCTTTATAGTGAATTTTTGCTGTAAAATTGCCATTGTTCCATTCTGATTTAATTCAGGGCTGCTCAAAGATCATTTAAATATTGCATGGCACCCAAACCAGGTGTTTAATTTTGATCATCACAAGATCTGAGAGGGACTCAGAAAATTCAATCAGTCTTTGAAATAAAAACCCAAACATTCATTAAATCAGTTTAGCATGAATAGACTGAAACAAACCCTCAGCAATTTCACTGTTTGTCTGGAAGTCTCCCAGAATCACTGCAGCTGACTGAAGTGCCAGCATTCAAAGTGGAGGCTCCATTTTGATCGCCGCAGACTGTCCCTGCCATGGCGACAGTGAGCTTCAGATTGGCACATTTTTGGGCATTCCCCATAAGGTGCTTTTTCTGATTGATGGCGCCGCCTCGCTCGCCTCCCTCTCGTCACTCCTCAGCCCTGATTTATTCGTCTCGTCTTTGTGACTTGGCGCTGGCATTGCCCACTACATCCTCCAGTGGAAAGTCCCTGCGGGCACATTCACTATTATTTGGAGTCCCGACGGGCAGAGGCATCAGACAGAATGCAGCACCGTCTCATCTCATTCTCACTAGGCCTCTGCTAGAGGGCAGGTGAACCTCCCTCCGCCTCCTCTCTGAATGGATATCCCACCCAGAGGGCTCAGCTGCTCGCCGGGCCAGAGGGGTAAGCGGCTCTGTAAGCGTGCCAAGTGAGGAGCTGGTCTCTGTGTGCACGAAGCCAATCCAGCACACACACACACACAATCTGCACCATCCTTGGAAGCCTCTGCGTTTGCCCATCTAAGGTTTATGATCCTTGGCTGCCTGTCGGGATCTTCATAGAGAGATCAAACCAAGTGGGGAAATAACTGATGTATAAATATGATTGATATAGAGGGAGAACCAATCATTTAGACGTCATGTCTCCATCTGACTGAGTTGGAGTATAATCCATCCAACTTTAATTGGGTTGGAGACAATATTACAAGTCTGTTCACTTTAAAAAATGTGTAATTTAGCTGCTTGCGCATTTTTTGCTGGATAAAAATACATCAGTCAGCTAAACAGCCTTGATCTGCTGATTGGTGAAAATTCTCGCTTTTATTTAAGTCTATAAATGTAACAACACACAGAATGTTAAGATCTAATAAAGGTTGGGAATATTGTATGATGCATAAATAAGGATATTCTTATAACCCCTTTTCTGCTGTAATCAAAACTGCCACTTCTCTCAAGAAGCCTCCAACATCTGTCATTTATTATTTTAAATATATAAGTCAATCAATATTCATTTATTCCAAAATTTATGGAAAACATAAAAAGGTTAATGCTACAATATATGAAAGTCGAAGCCTGCCATAGTGATGTCCTCAAAGTATTGAAAGAAAATCAAACAGCAAAAAAATGTCAATGTCTCAATAATGTCCTGTGCCTTTCAGCATCAACTACAGATGACAATGTTTACTGCTGTTCATAAGTTGACTTATTGTCTGCTGAGGCATGGCGTCCCACTCTTCTTGAAGGGTGCCCCTTCAGGTCACAGCTGACCCCCACTCTAACACCACCACCACTTCTGGTGACACATAGCACTCTCCTTGATGTCTTTAACATCATTGGTTGCCATAAATTCTTCTCAAAGTGAATCAACTTTGATCAGAAAAAAGCTCTGAGGCTCTTTTGTCCAGTGCAAATGCTCCCTGACCCTTGCAAGACAACAACTCCTATACCTGCTGGTCTGGTCAGGTACAGTGTCTTTAAAAGGCACTGTACCTGCCTTAAATTTAAAAGCAATTTTATTGCTTTTAAAATCCCTCCAAAACAACTCTTTAATGACATTGCATAAATATTTGGCTTCTTTAAAGTGACTGACCTAATTCAAAAGTTCTGGCTAAGTTGTGTTTGTATTCTCAGTGAGTGGAATAGAGATCTCCGGAGTGCAGTGAGTGTGTCACAAGTGATTGGAGTATGAAAGATGTAATGACACTCCAAGCAAATCAGAGAAAAGGTTATTGAGAAGTATAAGTCAGGGGATGGATACAGAAAAATCTAAGGCATTAAACATACCCTGGAGTCCAGCTAAATCCATCAAAAAATGAAAGGAATACAGTCCTTTCGTGACCATATTCCTTCTCTTCTTCTCTTTTGTGGAAAAGAGGCATAAAGAGATGAGAAAACTAATATCAATGCTCAACTTGAGACTAATGGTCAAATGGACGAAAGTTCTTTAGTCTGGTGAGACCGAAATGGAGCTTTTTGGTCATCAGACAAGACACAGCTTGGTGGACACCAAACACTACACATCACCACAAAAACACAACATGCCCACTTTGAAGCATGGTGGTGGCAGTACAAGTGGACCAGTCAAAGCCAAGAATTTAATCCAAAAGAGAATTTGTGGCTAGAGTTGAAAAGGGATGTTCATAGCTGATCCCCAAGCAACCTGACAAAGTTTGAACAGTTTTGCAAGGAAGAATGGAGTAAAATCGACAAGTTCAGATGTGCAAGTCTGATTGAGACCTATAGACGGTCTGTGCTGAGATTGCAGTTAGATATTTTCGGGTTTTTTTGGTTTTTTTTTACCAAGTTTTCACTTTCACATTAAAGAGTTTTTTGGTAAAATTCCTTCATCAAAAAAGCCAAGCTTTTCCATTAGAAAACATCCTGTTGCATTTTTTCCCTTCCAATGGTGAGGTACTATTGATCAATTGTTAGGTGTTGTCCTGATCAGATTATCTCCATCCAATCTCATTTGAGCTATGCTGCAAGGGAAGAATCCCAAATCTCCTTTTTTGTACTATATCACATAAAATGACAAACTTTTACAAGTATGTGGATTTAACCGGGGGAATGTGGAAATATTAAAAAGGTGAATCAGTTTTGGACTATATGTGCAAAATAGAAAAAGAGAGAATCATTTAAAAATGATGCTAATATCTGAGGTCAAATGAGATTTTCCAGGAATCTTTTACTGTACACCTGAGTGTTCTCTATTCAGTATTTTTGTTTTTTTTCCTTCAGAGACAGCATGCTGACTCAAAATTAAACAACTCATAGCACCGTAACCTGGCCAACACTGCAGTTCTCACCTTTTATGAAAAAAACCCAAAAAAACAAAAAAACTGCTGGGATTTGTGGAAATGCCTACCATCTAGTGGTCACTTCACACAGAAACGTTCAGAAATAGTATGTAGTCCATCTGGTGGAATAACCTTTAATAAGCGACCCACAGCCCCAAAAACACAATTACAATTATTTTTGTCGTTTCTTCTGTCTTTTATTTTACAGACATTACTTCTCCCTTTCTTCAAAGCAAAAAAAACTGAAGCAAAATGGCTGACCGTCACTTTTTAAAGCGTTTTTCACCTTATATAGAAAATAATCTAATCAAAATAAAGAAAGAAAATGAGGGGGAACTTGTTGCAACTGTTGTCAGAAAGGCAACGCGCTTACGGCCCAGGTAAATCCGTGTGCATTTATTCAACTTTACATGAACTAGAGTAGCAAGTGCAGAGCAGCGACGCATAATGTTTTGATATAATCCGTTTATGGGTAAGAAACCGGAGAACTAGAGGCTTGTTAAAGAAATGATTGTTGCACGTCATAGGGTCACAGTTCATGTAGGACAGTACATCCCAATCTGCTGAGGTTTGGGGTTTAAAACAAAAGAAATGCTCTGAAGAACATACACAGAGATCACTCAAAGCAGAACTGAAGGCCCACCATACCCGAAATCGTTCAGGAAAAGCTGCAACATCAGACTGAAAACAGGAGGAGCTCGCATTTAAAATAAACTGAAAAACATTGTTCTCCATAACACTGAAACGCACTGAAAGGGGGCCACTGCAGTGGAACTGACAATCATTAAGCCTCAGTTGCATAGCACTCAGTTTAGCAGTCCGGCCTCGTCGATGTTTGGAAAAGAGCAAAGACTTGGAGGCGGCGAGTGTTGCAACCTGAACTAATCCTTGACAGCCTGACCCCATGTCCAAACACTCCCACCAAAGCAACAGAACAGCTTGCTCCATTAGGCAAATGCGTTCATTACCTGAAAAAAAAAACCCTAAATCTCCTCCTTTTAGACATTCACTTTCAAAATCTTTGATTTGACTTTCACTACCTGCTCTTGGTCCAGTGAGTCACTTTCTGTGGCTGCATTCTCCATCTGCCTTTCCTTTCCCTTGAGGCCAGGACTGCTGGAGCTGTCTCATGATACCCAACATTAAGGTCACCGGTGGATTGGAGTTCAGCGGGCGGCTCCGTGGGAAAATCGCAGATCCTGGTCCTTGGGGAACTGCGCCGAAGTGGTGGGAGCAGCAGTACCCAGCGCTGCCGGGGCCTCAGCTGGGGCTGATGGTTTAACAGGAGAGTCCGCAACCCAGGGTGGGGTGGGCTCTTCACGCCCTGCGGCATCTACAGCTGGGGAGGGGTCTTTGCTTTGCTTGGAGGTTACAACCTCCAGGTCCTGCTGGGAGATGAGCTGAAGCAAGGCAGCAGCCACAGCAGGGCTGATGTCCTGGTTGCTAGGCCGAGTTTCTGACTCGGCTTGTTGGGAGTTCACCAGGAGAGGAGCTGCTGGAGGTGACCCGGGTGGAGACGGTGGTCGCTGTTCACCGCTTGGAGGCAACTGGTCAGGCAGAACTTGTTTCCTTTTTGACACGCCACCATCTAATGGACCCAAAGAACAGAAGGAATTAAAAATAGAGGAAATTTGATCAGAAAAGTTAAGCTTTTCTTTTTTTTAACCCCCAGTATGTTCTACACCTTACTTACATAAAAATGTTCTGAGTAAATTCAACTTGAAAGTTAAGCAATGATAGAATTTCGATATCGACCACAAGGGGGCGCACATGACTAACTACATATAAACATTTCTTTGCTCAGATCATGTGGCCATAAAGGCTGTGAAGCAGTGAAACAGTAAAATTTATGCAATTTTCCAGGTTTAAAATTGTTAATGAACCCATTTTCATTAATAATTTTAATTATTAGACATTAAGCATAAAAAAGTTCAATTTACTGCATGTAAAAAACAATATTGGCACTCCTCCCATATAACCAGTTGTGTGTATAGAAGGAAAAAGATGAGCTCTAAGCACCAGTGTGATATTTATAGAACATGTGCAACCAAAACAAGACTAAGATTGAGGATTTAAGCATTCAAAATGCTCAAAACCATTCCAACATAAACAGTAATTCAGCTTAATATTTATACTAATTACTGAGTGAAAGTTTAAAAAATTAAATAAATAAAAATGTGACAAACCAAATTTAAAAGAAACACATGCAGGTGAGATCTAAAAAGATTCAAAATATTTATTTTCACTTGATAATTTATTAGATTTTCTTCATAAAAATCCTGACATTACAGACTGTTTTTTTTTTCTGCGAAGAAGCCACGACACCTCCTTGATGTTGAAAATGAAGTGAAGAAGATAAAACATGTGAAAATGAAACGGACAGAAACAAAGACAGTGAGAAAGAAACAAGAGGGAGATTTCATGGGAACACCACAGCGAGAAACTTTTTTTATTTTACGCAGCTGAACATCACTCGACTAGGTTTTGGTTTTTACTGAGCACTTCAACCGTGCACTGGTCATGTCCATGTGCACAAACTTTTACCTGTTTACTCGGGTCACATGACAGCCAAATGCACAAGAGATTTTCACAGGTTTCTTTAGCTTTTTTTTTTTAAAGACAGGTGCTGAAAGGAGATGAGTATTTGTCAATAACAGATGGGTTGATGTATGATTGGTCTAATAGCCGGATTCATTTGGATTATTGTTCATTTCATCAGGTCATCTAAAATCTAATTTGAGAAAAGTTTATAGGTCTTATACAGATTTCCTCTGCTTTACTCATTTTATGGATTTCCCTCCTGACTGGTTTCCTCTTTGTTCACTCTCTAAAGACTAAACCCAGACTTGCCCTTGAAATCAGTAGTAGAAGCGGACGAACCGCGTGTCAGCGCCTCCTCTGACTTAACGCCATTGCTTTCATCGCTTTGCTCCTCGGTTTGAGGTTTTATGATTTGGCCCAGAATGAGAGCCAGCAGGCTGGCCTGGTCTTCCTGGCTGAGCGGAGGTTCTCCAGATGTGGGTGAGGCCTCCTGGGGTTCGGGAGGCGGCTCGGGAGGTTGTGACACAGCAGGAGGCTGAGCCTGGTCCTCTGCAGCCCCCTGGTGGTCAGAGGCCTCATTGAGAGTTGATAGCAACTGGCTGACAGTGTCTGAGTCAGAGAGGCTAAGGAGCTGGGCCACTTGGGGCAGCTTGAGATCAGTCTGTCCCTGGAGGAGGTTAAGCAGCACAGCCAGTTCAGTTTGATTCAGTTGCTCTGCAGCCGCTCCAAGACCTGAAAATACATACTGATTAGCAAAAACATGAACTGGAAACAGTAAAAAAATAAAGAATACTCACATTTCTGTACATGCATGATTTATAACAGCATTTTAATTTACCTAACACCTCAGCGGACCAAATTACATGTCAAGAAAAAAGGAAATCTAACTGTATGCAAGCTTTTAAAGTTTAAGTGGCTTGACAGTGTCTTCACAATCACAGATACATAACAGGTTGATGTAGAAAAAGTAAAACTTTTAACTGCTTCCATTCAACACCACTGTGTTAAATTAATCATTGCTGACACCTATACATAGAAGGGCAACAGTGCCAGTCAGAACTGGAGCAGAAGTTACAAAGTCCACCTGAATTTGACTTGTTTTTATTTCACTTTTTGTCTTAAGGGATAAACCATTGGCAGGTAGACTGGGTGGACCACAAAGCTCTTTTAAATCCCTGGGCAGGGTGCCAGTTCATTTAGTCTCTAATCATAATGAGATCACTCTGTGTTCCATTTCTGTTAAGACCTTTACATATTTCTTGACTTCTAACAGAGAAATGAATGCAACTATTCTAAACCACAAGCTTAAAATTATTCCAAGAGTAAAATGCCTTTAAAAATATAATAAATAAAATATGTTCTTTGAGCTTTGGAGGTCTGGGAGCTGTTTTTTTTTTTTTACCTTAAACACTACAAATGTTGAATTAAAACTTGGGTTAATACTTGTCATTTATTAATTTGTTTAATCTTTTCTATTTTTCTTTGCTACTGATTTCAGATATAGCGTTTTGTTTATTTGCAATAAAAATTGTGAAAAAACGGGAAAGACGTTTTTTTTCCAAACACAATACTTGGAGGTGATCTGTTGTTACCTGACAGCTCACTGTCTAGTTTGGCTGTGGAAGGCGGCTTTCCTGGGGGAGGGGGCGGAGCTCCAGCCGGGCTGCTTTGGGGTCGGCTGTTCTCTCCACTGGAGGTCCCAGCCATATCTTTACGGGGCACTTTGGGCACAGGCACATCCTCAGGCAATCCGCTCTGACGTGCACGTCTTTTCTTTTTAATCCACAGCTCGTGACAGTCCTGGTGATGAGGAAGACTGGACATAGAAAGTGCAAACAGGTCAAAATTTTAACAGATTTGAATCTTAAACTGTGCTTTTATAAATAAAAGTCTTTCGCTACTAACTCTGGCGGCGACATCCTGCCAGGATCGACATCAGTAAGGAAGTCACTGAGAAGAGCTTGCTCCGATGTGCAGCGACGTGAAGGGTCGAGGGTCAACATTCGGTCCAGCAGGTCCAGAGCAGGAGTAGGCAAACTGCAGAAAGGAAAAGAAATATGTACCAGAACTAACAGAAAACAACAGATTTGACATGAGCACTTGGCAGGCGACATACAAGGCAAACTCCTCTCGTAGCCGCCGTCTGTACTGCTTCTTAGGTTTCATGGTGTTGAAGAGTGGAAGTTTGATGACATCGGGCCACGCCGCAGGACAAGGACTTCCACACAGACGGCTGCAGGGAATGGAAGTGAGCTTTTAATCATGTGATATGATTGAAGAAAACAGCAGTTTGAGATAGAAACAATCTGTGAAATTCTCCAACATCACAGAGGAAAAGCATCAACAATTCTTTTCCTTCTTTATTTCACTTCCTCTATAAAAGGCATGTAACTCTCAGGTAACCTAACATTTGTTTTGGAAGGTTGTTTTCCGAGAATGACAGCAAATAACCAACAAAGCAAGAAACCAGACACTGTTGTACAGTAAACTGTTTAGTTAACTTTGAGTAAAGCTTTGTTGGACTTTGCTTTAAGACATTGGGTCAAGTCGTCCATAACTTTTCGGAGCACAACCACTTTGGACTAGCAACCTAATTCTTAATCCAAAGTGAGGAACCTAAAGAAGTTCACACTCACAAAACGAAACCCAGAAACAGTGCTGTCGTTTGTGTCCAGATGTGTTTCTAAGCTTCAGATGGAAATAGCTGTCACATATCTATGGAAATACAGCCAGTCCCATGAGTTGCACATGCTGGATACAACAAGGCACTTTGTATTTGTCCTGAATGGATCATTCAGGAGCTCTAATCCTAAGCTCCGCTCTAGGATTAGAAAAAGGTCATAAAAGTTCAAAATGAATTATCAAAACGAGTCATAATTTTCATCAAAATTTATGTTTTTGTTTTCTGTAGATTTGTTCATCAGTAACTTTTTCTCTTTTTTTTCCCATATTGTTTCTGTAAATATTCATTAAAACTACGATGAATCTCTTATTTTTAGAGTGCAGTTCTTAAGGACTCAATGGAAAAAAGTAATTTGTTTATTTTGACAATTTATGACACTGAATGTTTGTAATGCTGATCCGATTTATTTGTGAGACTAGTTGAGTTCAAGTTTTTAAAGCAGTCGACAGTAGCTAAAACACATTGGGGCTGTAGAAGTTTCTGTACCTGATGAGTTCCAGTTGTAGAAGTTCTTGGTTTGCCTGAAATATTGGTTTTTTAGTGAAGAGTTCTCCAAGAATACACCTAAACAAAGAAAACAAATAAAACAAACACACAAACGAAGTTAGTACGCTCACCGAATAAATATTGTACATGAAGAGCAGTAGTCCCGTTTAAAAGTGACTTACACAACTTTCTGTGTAAATAGGCAAACTTAGTTGGGTATCATTTATTAAATGCAGATACAAGCCCAATATGTACAAACAAAAGAAAATGTTACTTTTAGACTGAGATAAATTTTCAACAGCACTTTAGAAAAAAAAATATGCATTTTACTCAGTTGTTGGTATAGCTACCCATTCAAAGAGCATGATAATACATAATTGATTCAGAAAAATAAGACATGAGATTTTAACATTATTTGAGAAAAAAATATTAATAATTCCAAGGATTATGTTTCCAATTACAATATAAATGTTGTAGAAATTTTAAGCAGCTTTCAAGAATCTTGGAAGACTGTAGGAAAACAAGATTAACAGGTACATGTCAAAAATCTAAAGTTAAAAGTACTTGAGGACCACAGAATTTAGATTTTTTTTATTTTTTTTATTAAAACTGCAAAATGAATTGTAATTTTAACCTGACCAATAGCAAACTAAAAACTAAATATTTGAATAAAACAAGTAAAGTAGTTAAAACAAGTAAAGTAGTTTTCTGAAGGGAAGGGGATGTGTAAATGTGTAAATCATTATAGATCAAAAACATAAACGTGTTGCTACAACACATAATTATAAGTAGCAGGAGAATCTTCAGTACTTATTAACCAGATAAATTCATGCTGAGCTTAAAATTGATCTGGTTCCCCAAAGAAACAGAAACAATACGCAAACAATTAATCTTGCAAATTGCCGATGTTGCTTACATTGCAGAAGAAGTGCTTTGAAAACATCTGGTAGATAATTAGAACTATTCTATAAAAATATAACCACTTATAAATAACATTTATTTTGGTACAGTTTATGCAAATGAAATTGGACGACCTGTTTTTAGAAAACAAATCATTCAGCTTTTGTAAAAGTTGCTTCACGGTAAGAGAATTATGTCTAAAGGTTTGGGTTTTTTAAAATAAAAACAAAGAAAGAAAAAAGCTGGATTCTGACTGAACAGGCGTTCCATTTTGACAGTTTTAGACTCACCCGCAGCTCCAAACGTCAATGGCTGGGGAATACCTCTCCTCCCCAAGCAGTAGTTCAGGGGGACGGTACCATAGTGTGATTACTTTATTAGTATAAGGTCGACTGAAGGGGAAGAAGGACAAAGAACAATGATGTTACAAGGCATTCACACAAAACTTGCGCCCCCGTGTGTCCAAATAGAAATGGATCAGATGCAAGTAAAAAGATTGTGGCTCCATCTACTGGAGAATTACTCACTTGGTAAAATAAATTAAAAATAAAAATATTTTAAAAACAATTAATTCATGCAAAACCCCCAAAATTTTATATGGACTACAATAGGAGTCTCCAAATTCAGTACTTAAGAGGTGCTGTCCTGCAGCAACAAACTTAAATTAAATGCCTGAATTACAACATCAACATGTCATTCTGTTCTGCAGCAGCCTGGTAATGAACCAGTAAGTTGATACAGGTACCCATAGAATAAAGAGGCATCTAAAAGTTGGAGAATAGCCACTCCTCTTAAGGACTTGAGTTAGAATTGAAGGTAAATAGACTGTGTGTTTATCTACTATATGTTTGTTTTTTTTGTTTTTTTTAAACAAACAGACTCACCTTTCCTCAGAGCTGTAAAGTCGAGCCAAACCAAAGTCTGCCAGTTTGATCTGACCTCTGCAAACAGAGAAATATCAACATCTGGCATGAGTAACAAAGTAAACAAGCTTTATCTCCATCAACCAACTTCCTTATTAAAACTATATTTACTTTGTTTCATTCATGCAACAATACAAAGAGTAGACAACGTGTTGGGGGGGGGAGAAAAGATTGGTCATTAGTCCGATGGGTTGTAGTAATGTACAAAAAGAGAAAAAAAGAAAAAAAAAAACGACAGTAAACACCAACAATCACAACGCAAATTGATTGGATTGTGTTTGTTTTCTGACCTGTTGTTGAGCAGTATGTTGGAACATTTGATGTCCCTATGCAGGAAGTTGTTCTTATGGCAATAGTCCAGACCCTCCATGAGCTGACGCATGAAGCTGCGGATGTGTTCGTGGGAGAACTGGACCAGGCCTGACTCCAGAAGGCCCATCAGGTCGTGGTCCATGTACTCGAATACTAAATAAAATGCACCTGAGAGTAAATAGAAAAGATTACAGTTTAGAGAGAAGTATAAGTTCAGAAAATCTCAGCTAAGGCTGAAAGGAACATCCGAGCAGAAGGAGCTGGAGAGTGTTGCTGGGGAAGAGGGTGTCTGGGTTTCCCTGCCAGACATATTATTCTGGTGGCCCATTCTCAGACAAGCAGAGCAAAACACACACATACACACACAAATATAGGTACTATTAAATGTCAGAAAACCAAAAAAAACTGTAAAATACTGTGACAGTTTGTGAGTGAATAAGAATTGAAGTAATGAAGTTCACAAACAGCTGCCTAATTCGTCAAATGTAATAATCTGTTAAACACACGTGCACTCTTTTTCTCAGTTGGAGTGCTGCCATATGGAGTGTTTAAATGGGAGCAGCTCTACAGACGTCTATGGTAAAGGCGTATCTTGAAAGAAGTAAGAGTAACGATGTTTGTTTTTCTATCCAGCGCTCGATAAGTAAAGCTTTCCAAAGCCTCGAGCTACCCAAACAAACAGGGTAGTTTTCCACACCAAGTTTTCTTGGCTCTTAGACAGTTAACATTTTGCTTAAAGACCATCCATTTTGTCACATGTCATCTCAACTTTAATAGAGATTAAAAACAGAAATGAGATTTTTTTTTTTTCCCCCATTCACGGCAAAAATGCATGTATACCATCTTTGTAGTCATCGTACCTTTGTCCTTTTTGAAGTCAAGTGCATCCTGCTTGTCGGTAACGATTTCCTTCATGTTGACAACGCTGCGATGTTTGAGCTGCCTCAAGATCTTTATCTCTCTGATGGCGGTGATGGGGAATCCCTCTTTTTCATTGTCCAACCGCACTTTCTTCAAAGCAACGAGTTCCCCTATAAAGAAAAGTGATGCACACAGGATTTACAGTAGAACGCATTTAATTCATATATCTTGGAATAATCACAAATGCTTAGCAAGCCTGTACATTACCTGTGTCTTTGTCCTTCGCCTTGTACACTTGGCCGTATGTGCCTTCGCCTATGATCCCAATTATATCAAATTTGTCCACACAGCGTTTCCCCCAGTCACTCAGGTTATGTTTTCTCTCACCATAACGTGGGGAGCAAATCCTGGAAATCAAAGAGAAACAGAAAAACAAAGATATGTGGGATTATGTGGGAGTCATGATGCAACAACAGGTAATGGGGGGAATTAACAAAAGATCCTAACTTTGGTCTCTTCTTGAGAGGTTGCTGGGGGACAGGTGGCGGCTGGCGAACAGGCGACTGAGGCGGCGATGAGTTAACTCCAGGCAAAGTGGGAGGCAGAGGGAGATCGATGAGAGACGGCCGACTGCTAGTCGTCTTTTCCTTTCTTGATGAACGCTGGGGAGGCGTGGATTTCTTTGGGCTGACGGAGCAAAGCAAATTAATTCAGAGATAAACCTTAATTTCTTTTATGTTCCAATAAATAAAATTATCCACCAAATTAACAATCCAAGAGCACAACTCTCTTATGTGACCATGGTGGTTTACTTTAACAGAGGAAAGACTGAAACGACAAAATAGTAATATAACCTTGCGGGAAGAAAAATAACTTTTGTTTTCAGTTTAGGGAACAGAAAAAAACATGTTCAGGTTTAGAAAGTAAATGCAGTGCAAATATCTGTAAAACAAAAATCTGTATCTTGAAGTTTTGCTTCCTAGCAGTCAACTTTTTATGTTACAAGTAACAATTTAAAGTGGTCTATTTAAACTTCTGGAGCTTTGTTAAAAACGTTGTTGGTTTTGGTTTGGTTTCTTTTTCCAACCCACACTAGTTTTTATGCTCATACACAAGCACTGGTCCAAAAAAAATAATAACATGCTAAAAATCCAGGTTAAACATTTAAGTTCTCAGACAAAAAAAGAAAATATCCAGAAAACATTTGATGAAGACTGAAATATAGGATTCCATTAAAGTTCTCCGCTTTGGAAGCAAAGCATAACAATACTAGGGATAGTTCTGTATGTGCATTTCATATTATAATAAACTATTAATGTTTGAAAACGTGTTTCACTTAGAGACGACTCACCTGTCCTGAGTGTTTCCCAGCAGCATCGGGGGCAGAGGGAGAGGGGGCAGAGTGGATGTTTTGTGGAGTGGTGTCTGGCGGACAGGACTGCGTGCAGGAACAAACCCTGGCGATTTAGCCTGGGACATGTGATGCGTGGCGGTCTGATTAGCCGCTTCTGGCTGAGGAGGCGGTGGTGGCGGGGGTGGCACCTGTGTGACAGGTGAGGGGGGTACAGGAGGGGAAGGCTCAGGAGGAGGAGCAGGGGAATTGGTGGGAGAGGAAGGTAAAGGTGCTGTAACTTGATCTTCACTCCTGGGAGTATCAGAGGTTATTTGTGCTGTTGCTTGAGCCTGAGTTTCCACCTTCGCTACAGAGTCTCTTTCTACCTGTGGAGGCTCAGTTTTAGCGGGCCGTGAAGATGTGGAACTGCCGAGTTTTGGGGTGGATGGAAGAGGGGAAGAGGTGCCACTGGCGTTGGCGCGAGCGGCCGCCTCAGCGGCCAGGCGCTCTTTTTTTTTGCGGGTGAGCTCTGCACCCAAGCTGGAGTTGAGGGGCAAGCGGGATGCAGGGGGGGAGCGGCTAGCTGGACGACTACTGTGGGAGCTGCCGCCTCCTAAAGCTGAAGACGGATGCCTCTTGTTGCGTGAACGAGACGAGGAGCGGCGAGAGGAGTAGTGCAGCGGGGAACGACTTCTGGAACGGCCTGAGCGTCTGAAATAAGACAAAACAACTTTAAGCCACTCTAAAAGATCTTCAAAACACAATTCAGAAATTATTTAATATAAATGTTCACTGAAAATAGAGAATTGCTAACCTTAAAAATGTCATCACTATGTAATATAGAAAATTATTCAATTTATTAATCTAATATTTACTAAATGTTTCCATGCATTTCAGCTTCTTTTAGTAGACTTGTTGTTTTAATTATCCTATTCAGATAATGAGGACTGTCATGATAAATTTAGCTGGACATTAAATTGTCCCAGTAATTATTACAAAAAACAATAATAATGAAAATTTGAGACCATTTTCAAGTAATCTATTGATAAAGGCATAATAATGCAAGTTTGCCCTCTCAAAGATTTTTGTAAAGAACACTTAACACTAGAACTGGAAGATAATTAAAAAAAAAAACATGACAGCTAAAAACAATAAATAAAATCCACTTAATCTCAAATTATAAATAAAATGGACACAAACCAAATTGGCCCTCAAAATTGAAGTTGAGCTAATTTTAATTTGTCTTGGGTTTAACTGATTAACTGCAACAGACTTACTGATAATATGAAGTTCTATCACCCAAATAACATTAACCAGAAATTATTTGCTTTAGATTTTTCATATTTCATAATTTATATTATGTTATCATACAAACCTAAAAGGTACCTTAGCTTATTTACAAGTTTAAAAAAATAATAAAAAATAAATAAAATTATTTTTAGTGTAAAGATGGATGAGCTTCAAGCTTTTACTCTTATTCCAATTATTCAGGTTTGTCAGGGTGAAACTGTTAACAGTTCAACCTGACTTAAAACCAATAAAGCAGGTTTAACACATTCCATGAAGACATTCCTGATTACTTCTCAACTCTCCTCTTGAAATTTTATAGTTGGCTAAACTAACCCATTAAAAGTCTTAATTTTTCAAATGTAGCCAGGTAAACCCCTGCAAAGTGTAAAGGGTTGAAGTGGTGCACCCATAAATCGCTACGATTTCCTTAATTTTGGTGATCAGCCAATTTTATCCACCAATCTTATTTACCTCGGCAAAGGTAAATAAGATTACCTTTATTTACCTTTTGTAAATAAAGGTAATCTTTATTTACCTTTAAATAAAGGTAGAGTAGAGGTCAGTCAAACCTCTACTGACTCTCACAGAGTCAAACCTATTAATTTGGAGTTAATAGTCACCCTACTATTAACTGCAATAGTAGTTAATAGTAGGGTTAACTTTTGCAGTTAATAGTCACCCTACTAAATATAGCAACTTTCTTGCTGTATTTAGCAACATTTCATTCAAAAAAATCAGTATGCCCAAAACTGGAATCGGAAGGTCAGGGTTTTTAAAAATCGGTAATCCGCTTTCGGTTGAAAAGCTGCAATCGGTGCACCCCTAGTTTCAAGGTTTTCTAGATGTACTCACCGAGACGCTGGGCTTAAACTGGAGGACCTGCGGCTGACATAGGGGCTGATGGAGCGCCTCCTGGAATACGGGCTGCTGTCCCTCTCACAGCTGGAGGACCTGTGCCTGTTGACATAAGGGCTGTCCGATCTTTGCCTGCTGCGGTGGGACAAATCCCTGTAGGGGCTGGGGCTCTTCTGGGCTAACCTCCGCCTGGAGTACCCGTCATCCCCCTGTTGTCCATAGTTGGAGCCCAGTGGACTCTCACTGCCTCTTCTGGGACTGGATGGTACAGCAGAGCTGGCGCCCTTTCTGCGAGGGCTTCCCCTGCTTGACAGCTTCACCTTAGGGCTCGACTTGTGGCTCTTGGAGGACTTGCGGTGAGTCCTGTCTGTCCGGCTCCTATGGGAGGAGCTTCGGTTTCCATCTCCTCGGCCTTCTCTCCGCTGTTGCTTTTCTTTATGAGACTTCCCTGAGCGACCGCTCTCCTTACTGCGAGATGAAGATGTGGAGGATGTGGTGCTACCTACACTGGCTGCAGTCTGCACAGAGAGCGTTGACTCCCCACGCTTGGTGTCACCTTCTGGTTGGAGCTGGCGCTTGGACGAGGGGCCTGATGAAGCAGTTTTCTCCTTGACTTTCCCAAAATTACCCTTTTCACGATCTTTACTGCTCTTTTTCTTGTACCCATGCTCCCCGTTTCCAGAGTCTCTGACTTTATTAGGGTCCTTGGGCTTTTTCCGAGAGTGTCTCTGACCCTTGCTCTCTCGCTCAGGTTCTATGACGATATCGTCTCCATCGTGTTCGGGAGAAGGCGAGGGATCCAGTCGGTCCCCGACCCCCCTCTCAGAAGGCCTGCTGGACGGAGGATCCGAGAAAGTGTCCGAGTCGGAGCTGATGTCGTCGTACTCCACCAGAGGCTTCACCGTGTTGACACCAGGAGGCGCCGTATTACCGGGGGCAAAAACCCCGGGTCGCGGTACCGCCACGGATTCTCGGTTAGGTTTGTTTGATTTATGCCGTTTTCGTTTCGAAGATATCATGGAAGATTTTAACAGCGCCTTACTGTCTTTACTCGTCATGTTTCCCTCAGAGGTGTGAGCTGGGCCTTGGGTCTGGTGTGGCACGCCGCCGCTCGAAACAGTCTTCCTCTTGGTCCCATGGTGTCGGTCCGACCCTGGCATACCTCACGCCGGCTTCCGTGTTCCGAGAGATTCATCCACAAGAAAACAACGGCTACTTCAAATGTCAAAACAAAGAGTTGCAAAGCAGAAACAGAACAAACACAAGCACAAAATAAACACTCTAGGCCGCTCACGTCCAGTCCTCCTCAGCGCCAATTCATTCCATTAGCTCACCAGAGTAGCTTTCCAAAACAAGAACAAAAAAATCCAAGGCGGTTTTCCTATGCAGCAAAGTTAGCACTCCGATAGTCACTGAATGAGGAAGGTCCAAACCAAACATAGGAGCATTGTGGTGTCGCCTCCGTCTCAACGTAGCTAGCACAGCTAGCTAATGCTCGAGGGCTAGCGAGCAGACTCTTAAAAAAGAAAAAAGTCCCTTTGTGAAAGGTGTCCTTGTCCGGTGCCAAGTTAAGAAAACGTATTATTCCACAGAATAACGGTCTTAGCTTTCAGAAACAAGCAGACGCCTTGAGTAAAAGACGCTCGTTTCTCCAACAAAATGAAAACTTGACCCGGTTGGTGCTGTTTACATGTTCCCTTTAATGTAAGTTTTATCCCCTATAGATTCAATATTGATTAGAAATTATAGTATTTTCGTGTGTAGTAGATGTTCCTGTTTATTATTAATGGCTCTGGAAATCAACCAGGCCTATATTTAGGGCGATGCTGGTGGATTTTGTATCATCCACAGCACTATCTGAAGGAGACTACAATCGCCATTGTGGCTCCTGTGACTAGCAACTTCTGCGCACCAGCGAATTGACCGGAAGAGGGGGTGGTGTCAATCTCGACAACCTATCGCAAGAAAAAGCCCGCCTACTGCTCTCGCGATGGCGCGACCGGAACGAGAAAGGTGGCAAGTTGCTCAACAACTGTTTTCAACCCTGTCAGTTAATATAAAATGATCACGTTTTGATTCTTAAAAACAAAGATATCATATCGTACTTTTCTTGTGGGTTTAATTTGACACCTACTAACATCAGATCATTACATTTCAGAGTTTCTTCATACAATAAAAACGTTATTGTATTTAGAACACTTTTTTACAAACCCGTTTCAAAGAAATACTGAAGAAATGTAAGTAACACATATAAATAAGAAAAAGAACAAAATGCCTTTTAGTTGTCATATTCAATGAAGGTGAATATTACTTATAAGTAATTTATTTTAGTAACTTGATTCACAAACTGAAACAAGTTAGACTGATTTATTATGCACAGATTGATGTTTTCAATTCTTCATTTCTGATTAAAGTGTTGATTTTCAGCTTCTAGCTGAAAGCATGATGCCAGGGATTAAAATATTAGTAATATATATATGAGAGTGTATTTGTGTGGGGGTTTTAGATATTTTTGCATTTGCAAACTACAACCTGGCCTTTTATGTTTCTTTTGCAATAAAGGCGTTTCAGCTCATCTACAGAACACATGTCACTTTGGATAATAACACTGTTTTACCAGATTTAGCCAGCATCTTCACAAGGTTTTTGGCTTTTGTTCTGGGATTAATCTATGTATTTTGAACAAAAATTCATTCATCTTTGGAACACAGAACCCGCCTCCTTCCTGAGCAGTATACGTTTCTAATTGTTTGAACAAATGAATACAGCACTTTCAAGCATCTAGAAATTGTTCCCAAGGATGAATCTTGTGCAGCTCCACAATTCTCTTCCTGATGTCTTGGCTGATTTCTTTTGATTTTCCTGTTGTGTCTAAAATACATCCACATATATGACTCCAATTAACTCAAATGTGTCAATTTATCTGTTAGGAAACCCAAAAGCTTGACCTGTATGTAAAATTCTGAATTCAAAGAAAGACACAATATATATATATATATAGTTCTTGCTAGGTTTTCTGGCATTAAGCAAATAGAAGTAATTTTGATAGTTCTATCTGACCTAAATCTAAATGATCCTTTCATTGATTTAGATATATTCCTGAACTCCCTAAAATGTAAGGGTTAGGGTTAGGGTTTTGTAGCTCAGTAAAATGAAACAAGATCACATACCACAGCATTTTCTGACAAAAATTGTATTATCTTAGAAGAAATGTTTCAGAACATGATGCGTCCACCACCCTGCTTATCCGTGGACATGGTGTTCTATGGTGATGTATTGTGTTGTTGTTTGTGGTATACATGCTTTTTTGAAAAATGTCACAAAAGTTAAACTTTGGTTTAATCAGACCACATGTTCACGTTCTTACTTTAGTTTGAATTAAAAAAAACCCGGAAGCTTGCCCATGGAAGGTCATTAAGGCAATGTTATTTTGCAACATTATCTGTCCCACTTTTTTGTTGTATGTATTTTATCATTCACGTAGTTGCTACTGAAAAAATACACCTTCTACCAAAGCATTTAAGACAAGTTTTAGTTGCGAGTGACATTGCTTGGTGAGCTTTGACTTCACAATTTCCAAACCTCACTAAAATAAAATTTGTTTGGGTTGTAATTCCATTCACAAAGCATTACCTCATGATAAGCAAGAACTAATAAAATCTTTTAAATAACTTCCAGATACCACAACATCCTTCAGAGGACTTCATTGATAACATATTTATTTAGTTCTTCAGATTTCTTCTTTTTGTCAAAATGTAAAATTTCAGATCACCAAAGAGTTATTATTATGAAACAAAAATTTACTATTAAATAAACAAAATCAGTTTTTCACTTGATAAATGCATTCTGCATCTGGTTCCACCATAAATTGTAGAACACAAAATATCCCCCAAAGAAACATCGAAATCGACTTTCTGTGTACACCTTTTTTGTTTGTTTTTTAGTAAAAATAACTAAAAAACAACAACTTAATAACTGGAGGAGAATTGCAACCTTTTCATTTGTATGTGACATTTTAGATCAGTCATTAGATTTAAAGGTTTACCCACACGTTCATATTTGCCTGTGATTGTCATGCAAGATCTTTTTTTAAGTTAGCAAAACAAAATGGAAAAAAATTATACTACGAAAACGAACGGCTCCATATCATAAAAAGCTGATGCAGTGGCATTTTAAATTGGAAATCGGAATATGAGGATAAAAAGTGTTAGACGACATTGACCTGTTGTCAAGCATGTGTTCCCAAGTATATAGCATGACGAACAGCCGTTCTGGATGCTGATTGGCTCCGATAGTCATGTGGGTGTGGTTAAAGGAAACGAGGAAGTGGCGATTCTTACTGTAATAACAAAAGTCGTAATGCATGTAAATATGATAGACTGTGGTATTTAAATGGCCAGCTGAGTCAGATGCATACAAAACAATTTAAATGCCCTGTTCCTCTCTCTGTTACGCCATAAACAGAAATTCAAGATATAAATCTTGTCGTAGACTGTTTATTAATTGTGCGTGGGAAGATGATGGCGTTTTATGTTATACGATAATGCATTTCATCTGTATTTTGTGTTATGAAATTGTTTAGTTTTGTGAGGATTTGATATTTGTGACCGTTTCTATGAGTTCATAAAGCCTGTCGGGTCAGGTATTTGTGCTACGTGTGCGTGTTGAAAGGTTGACACCCCGCATTGATATCTTTACTTCAAGCTCCAGTGAACAAGTAAGTAATCCAAGTAGTCATTTTTCTGCGTGGGAAATACGTGACTTGAAGCAACAGGATTATATTTAGTTTTTCTGAGAGGTGTAGGCTCAGTTTTAGGTTCCCATGCCTGTTGGGCTATTGTGTGGATGGATATAAAGCTGCACGGGGGGGAGGAGGAGAGGGCGAGTAGATAAGAGGGAGAAGTGGTTTATTGGCTGACTGCTGCCACTAAACCCTATTTTTTTCAACCAGAAAACAAGAGGACTTGTCGTTTGTGTTATAGGCCGTAAAGCAACAACATCGCAACCCCGGGGAGCAACGGGAGAGGACATGATAATCGTGGATCGGGCCCGTATTTCTATTCTGCAGCGCCTACGCCGAGCTCATTGAGTCGGTAACCAGCGTCCGACATGGGGAAGGAGGTAAACGGTGTTTCACGGAGCCGGTTTGAGGTGAGTTAACCTCGCATGTTGACTGACAGTCGGCGACACAGACACGACCGAGCTGTTAGGAGCATTAGCATGCGGTTCCGAACAATGGCTGTCGCTGTAATTATTTTAAAACGTCGTTGCAGCTTCCGCAGTCGGTGTTTAGGATTAGGTCAAAACACTGTTGTTTTTGTTCGGACAACATACAGCCGAGGCCTGGCGTGTCATTTGGCCGGGGACACAGAACGTCGTTTTCCCGTCCAACCTCGTATTTCTTTCTCTGCTAAAGGCTAAACTTGGTGCTTAAAATGTTCACTTCTTTTACATTTGCGCAGTCAAAACAAAGACAGCGAGGCCAGGGAGCACGCCGAAACCCAACTTTCGTACTTTTAGTCAGGAAATTAGTTTTTTGTTGTCTTTTAGGCAGCTTTTCTCTTTATAAACATGTAGCACTGTAATATATGTATCGCTTTTGTTTGGGCCAACCCGATATTTGTGTACAACTGTGGTCGCAAAAGGGGGGCCTCTGCTGTGAGTGCTACCCTCAGATACAAACAAATGACTGCAAACTGCCTCAATATAACCTGCGTGGAAAGCAGGATGGCCACTTGGAGATAGGTGCAGAAAGTAATCAGAAGTATACCCAGAAACTTTGTTAGCTGAATATTTGGGAGAGATTCGGACACATATTTCACCGGTGACATTGACCAGCGTAGCCTGAGCAGTTGATGTTGTTTAATCCCCAGCTAGCATGGGATTTGTGTGTGGTTTTATTTATTTTTAACGGCGCAACAGCTGACTGACTACTCAGAAGACTCAGGCCGTTTTACCTTCTGGCCCGACAGCTGCGGCCAATCTGCTAAAGCTAACTGGAATTCGGACAGGAGGAAACCGGAAATGGCTTGTGCAGGCCTTCAATATAAAAGTACTTTTGTGAAGCAAAAGTACTTTTATGAAGAGTACTTTTGAAGAGGATACGCCGGACAATATTTATTTTACAGATTTACTTCTCCACCCCTTTCTGAACTTTCGTTGTTGTTGTTTTTTTGTTTTGTTTTTTTCAATTTGATTGCAAAATGACTACATGTTGATTTACCAAAATGAACATAAACCTATTCATCCATTGCATACATGCCTCTTGTCATTTCATGGTCTTCAGTGGGAGTAGAGCAAGAGGGGAGAGACAAGCTGTATAAGTCACTGTCCCTAAATTACCTAAGGACAATTTAGCAATACTAATAAAGCTAACTTTGATGTTTTTGGCCTGTGGGAGGAAGTTGGAGTACCTGAAGAAAACCCATGCATGACCCGGGAGAACAAGCAGACTCCACGCAGAAAGATCCTAGCTCTATTTTCACACTATTCTTCCCTCATACACAAACCATTGTGTAACTTTTTTGTACTTAAACCAATTCCTATCTGTTTGTTTTTAGATTGGTTAAGTCTGAAATTATTGAGATGAAAAGTAAGAAGATTATTGTTTTTGAGGATTAAATATTTTTTTTAAAGTCATCCTCTTTGCATTTATTTTATTGTGATCCCTATTTTGCCTTTTGGCTTAAGTAAATTTTGACAGACTATACTATTCGAGCAATCCAAAATGGTAGATACTATTTATTGGAGTCATCTAGAAAGTTACTTGTGTGTTTTGCAGCAGGCAGCAATAAGTCATACTTGGAAAATATGGGAACAAATCTACAAGGCAACAGAATAATGCCAAAATAGTTTGGTAACCTTTAATCAATTATCCATCCATCCATCCATTTTCATTTTCTTCCGCTTGTCTGTGGTCGGGTCGCGGGGGTAGCAGCTTCAGAAGGGAGGCCCAGACTTCCCTCTCCCCGGCCACTTCTTCATCTTCCGGGGGAATCCCAAGGCGTTCCCAGGACAGCTGAGAGACATAGTCCCTCCAGCGTGTCCTGGGTCTTCCCCGGGGCCTCCTCCCGGTGGGACGTTCCCGGAATACCTCACCAGGGAGGCGTCCAGGAGGCATCCTGACCAGATGCCCGAGCCACCTCAACTGGCTCCTCTCGATGTGGAGGAGCAGCGGCTCTACTCTGAGTCCCTCGCGGATGACTGAGCTTCTCACCCTATCTCTAAAGGAGAGCCCAGCCACCCTACGGAAGCTGGGCTCCGTAGTGTGCAAGCGGCCGAAATGGGTTTTGGCCGCTTGCACCCGAGATCTCATTCTTTCGGTCATGACCCAAAGCTCATGACCCTAGATAAGGGTGGGAATGTAGATTGACCGGTAAATCGAGAGCTTCGCTGTCTGGCTCAGCTCTCTCTTCACCATGACGGACTGGTACAGCGCCCGCTTCACGGCAGACGCTGCACCAAGCCGCCTGCCGATCTCCCGCTCCCTTCTTCCCCCATTCGTGAACAAGATCCCGAGATACTTGAACTCCTCCACTTGGGACAGGACATCCCCCCCTTTAATCAATTAACCTTTTAGTAATAAGCTTCTTAAAGAGACTTTATGTGGTAACTAGATGTCTTCAAGCACTTTCTAATAGCTAAGGGTAAACCTTAAAATTATAATGTAAGGTGGGACGTTTCTTTCATTTAGTTAACATTTGTAACACTAATCGGCCTCATTCAAAAATGTAGAGTTTTCTCGACTTTTACTTTGGAATGTCTTAAAGGAAGTCCACCTAAATTCACATCATCAACATGGCCTTTGTTTGCTGGCTCATAACCACAACAACCTAAGCTGTATTTCCAGTCTTGGCCTTCAACACTGAGGCTTCAATTTTAGGTAAAAGTACTAAAAAGGGGGACTCGTTTTAACATAGAATTAAAATGAGCCATAAATTTAATTAAAAAACTCAGTGCAGGTCAAGTGCTTCCAAAATTATGCCGTAAAATAGAAATATGAAGAAATTCAAATACTCTTACAGTATGAGTGCATGATATATTATGCCTTCTCTCAATATTCTTTCATTTATAAATGTACTTTATTCCTGCATTTTGGGCTTGCAGCTTATTCATTAATAACTTCTAAATTAGTTGAAAAAAATGCATTAATGTAATTCTCCATGGTGTGGAGTGTGTATTTTAAAGGAATGCAGAATCTCTACATGGTTGGGGAGGTCATCAGAGAATTGACATGGCAACTAAAATGTGGTCCTCATTCTGTTGATCTATCAACTTGCTGTCAGGTTTTTAGACAAAATCCCTCCTTCTAACTTTTAAGAGTTTTGTCTTATTTTTATCTGTGTATTTATTTTTGTCTTGGGGTAATGGAAGCTTTAGGACAAACATGTTTGTTATTGCCGGGATGATTGTAAATGCTTTATAAATCAAAATTGGGACAACTAGTTATGGGCGAGTTACAGGTATCAGAACATGTTAGTGGTTATGATGTTTTTAATGCCACAGTTTTCTGATTTTCTCCCCCAAAAACAGATGACACACAAACTACTATGGTAACTGGGGCTGTATGGAGCTTTGAGTAAAGTTGCACTGACTTTCCCCCACCTGTTGCGAGGCAATGCCAGGCAGGATTTCAAAAAAGAAGTGTTTTAAAACTACAGTTGTCAAGGTACAATTGACAAATCTGCCAAGTAGTCGACTGCTCAGGTTGGATACGTGAGCATATAGACCAATTAGCCAACCAGTACAAGCTTCCTTTACTCGCAGTGTAATTAGAGCTGAGCAGTAATAATTTATAATATTCTGCATAGTAGACACTTGTGCTACCACTGAACTGTACAGTGGCGTTATACGTTTTCTGAAGTGTAAAGTCATAACAATACATATTGATAACTTTATAGCAAATAATGGTGTGGGTATATTATTTTAGCAGCGATTTAAATACTCGTCACTCTTTTGTTTCTGTTTCAAATGTACATGACACTTAGCTGTGGTATTTTCTACCTAGTAATATTAAACCGTCAGAATATCATACTGACCAAGGCATAGGCTCAATACAGGGTCGTCTCTTGAGTTATGGGTCTGAGCACTAATTGGTTTGTGTTAAGTGAGTTAAAGGGAGCATGCTTCCCTATAAAGGAGTCATAAAGCTGAGTCTTCTGAAGATACCCAAGTACAAGAATTTGACTTAAAAATGACTGAAAAAGAAATGCATTGCTGCAAAAAGTCCAAATAAATATTGCTCAGCATTTTTGAAAATTACAGGAAAATCTGACTTTTCCTATACATTGAAGACAAATGTATATAAATGAGAAGTAGCTCAAGACTTTGCAAATTATTGTATTTTGATTCCTAATTTAACTACAACAGTGTTGTGCAGAAAATCATTTCTGTATTAAACCACAGAGGCAGTTTGGTTTGTGTCTTGTCCATATAGTTTCCTAAACTTAAATTACTTTAAGCCACAAATATTAAACATGTTTTACACATTTTTCTATTTGCGCTATTTTCAGCAAATGAATAGTACAATATAATGTCTAATTATGGTACCATGGCTTTTCCTGAAAAATGTAAAGAGATTTCACTGTGCTTCACTGGGTTCCTTAACTAGACGTTGGCGCTTTTCAAGCTTTCTCTCAGACTTGCTTTACAGATTATAGTTGACCAGTGGAGACAGCATAATGCTTGCATTCATGCAGCATTAGGTTCATTTTATGTTAGATTACAAAAGGAGACAGTGTATGCCTGGTAAACAAACATGCACATCTGCCTCCCTGGAAATGGCTCTGGACTATTTGGCCAAAAAAGAAGTACTCTGGAAAACTGAGCTCTTGCAGCCAGTTTGCCCCAAATCCAAACAGCGAATGTCTGTCCCTTTCTTTTTCCCTCAAAATTTTACACGTCTGTGCTGGCAGGCAGCCGCTTGTGTAGACAGCTGTGTGTGTGTATGCAGAGTTTGTGTTTATCAGAGAGACATAGAAAGGCTTTGAACCAAAGGCCCACTGGCTTTCTAAAGGTCCAAGCATTAATTTCAACCGGCAGACATCTCAGTTTGTTTTTATTATTTCTGCAGATGAATGGGTTGAAGTCCCACAATGTCCAAACCCATTGTGTGGTTTGGGACGCCCATAATAAAAGCAGCTCACTGTTGGGTGTCGTAAATTATTGCTATTGTTTAAAGGCGGTAAGTAAACTTTTAATTTAGTTTTAATTGTTGGATGGCTGATTTGTTTAACTGACAAAATGGCAGATCAGCGCTGAGAAAATGCCTTAATTTAATGTCCAAGGAAAGCCCTGAGTGATATCCCCTTACCACTGGCACTTTGGTTTGGATTTATTCCTCCCCAAGCCTGAGCTGGGAGTAAGGATTGCTTCATCTGTGGGTGCTCCCAAACATCAGTCTTCCTTCTGCAATCTAGCACAGGCCCAACTTTCTTCCACAAATCAATAGGGTACCCTTTATTTTTGAGACAGAGGGTTTATAATTGCATCCAAAATGTTAATTTACAGTCTCTTCATGCGAAGACCGTTTGTGTGTGCAAATTAAAGGGGTTTTATTTGTGGTTTCTCAGCATGGGGTTATTTGTTTGGAAATCCATTAGACGGTTGCAGGAAAAGAGCCGTGAAAGACGCAAGCTGGCTGATTCTGGGGTGAACTCATAGAACTTGCTGATGTGCAAACTCTTTAGTGTAAACAGAAGAATTGAGATACTGTGCACCAAAAATGATAACATGAAAGCAAAGGCCATCACAGCTGCTTGTCTGCAAGACAAAGTCCGCTCCTACTGATTTTCTTAGAGAATCCCAAATATCCATCCTGCGTTCTGCGTTCTTTCCACAATTACTAAGACTTTCCTCTATAGCAACTTCTGCCAATGAATTTACCCATCAGTGTAGTGGATTTCTTTTTTAGGGACCAAGTCATTTTGAGGCCAGCTGGCAACACTGATATCCTGTCTTTTTGTTTCAGATGTTCACAAATAGTGACGAGGCAGTCATCAATAAGAAGTTGCCTAAGGAGCTGTTGCTACGGTGAGTGGCATTTCAGAACCTTTGAGTCAGCGTATCTGTAGGTTTTGTAAGATTTGGGGGGACTGAGATGTAAACTACTTCATACTTCATAGCCTCACTTTGAATCAGCAAAATTAAGCCAATGCTACTATTGCCCCACCTTTTTCTTTCTGTGACCTTTAAGCACCACATTCACAAACACACCCGCATGCTGTGCATTTTGCAATCATATCATGCATGCTCACTGGCCCAACCACCCATTTTCCCTTTTAATACCCAACTCTGCTCCCCGAATGCTATAAGTGTAATTAAAAACAGATGCTGGTGGCTATAAAACATTTAAATTGATTTCAGACAAAAAAAAAACCTCAAACCCCTTAGTAAACAGAAAATGAACACCATAACTCAACCCTGGTCTATGCCAAACAATCTCGCTGCACTGCGACTGCTTGGCCAGGTGCAGAGCTGCAATATCTAAAGTTGGCAGATGGTGCTGCGACTTGCTGTTTCCCTACTTCGACCCCAATATGCTTTTAGCTGCATTGCAAGATCTTGTAGATATTTAACTTGGATCCTTTTAGTGTCTTTGTGTTGCTTTTAAGAAAATGAAGCTTTCCCACAGAGAGAGTAAGCAACGACTCTGCTTACAGTCAGTGATGTTGGCTGGTTTACTCTCTGCCTGGTGCTGTGGATGCAAGCAGCTGTAGCATTGAGCTGAGGGCAACCTACTGTAAAATCATCAGACAGTCAAACAGTTATTGGCATCTAAACAACTGTTGTGTTTAGTGGCTTGGATGAGAAGCAACTCTACATGTGGATTATAAAGTGATCGTTCACAACTCAGTCCTTACTGTTTCTTTTCCTGATAAAGGGTTTTTCAACATGTTTTTAACAATCAATAGGATTCATAATTGAAAGTAACACTGGATCAATCTTCTACTATCCTTAATGGTTTTCTTGGATGGATGTGGTGGCTTTGCTGTTTTTCCTAAAATTGTTGCTTTGTTCAGGACACCAGTTGCAAAAATAACTTTTATTTATTATGTTTTAATCACTGCATACAGAATCTGCATCCAATAATATTTTGAAATTTATTGAGATTTGTTGATGCTCTCATGAAACCAGCAGTGGAGAAAATGGGGAAAAATTATAGTTTCTGACAATGTAGTTTTTAAACATCATTACTTCAGATTTATCACTATGAATCCAAGTGATAAATTGGATTACTATCATCATCATCATCATCATCATCATCATCATCATCATCATCATCATCATCATAATAAATTTATTACAGTAACAAATGATACAATAAATGCCCATCCCTACTGTGCTGACACCGATTTGTCAAACAGTCATTTTGAGAAATTGATCCTGGTGTTTACTGGATGCTCTACGACAGGTTTCTGCAACCTGCGGCTCTGGGGCCTCAACGGCTTTTAAACACTTTGAATAAAAATGATAAGTTAACAGTTGAAGTTTTAGAAATAGATATAAAACAAACACTATTTTAAAGTTTTTATATGGAATCATTTTATTTAATTTCTACAATAGAAGCATCAGTTATTTTTATTTTGATCTATTTTTCTTGTTAGTAGAATGGGAAACTCTGAAAATACCATATAACATCCCATATAAGCAAACATTGCCATTATCCTTTAGAAAATGATTTTCTTCATTTTAAGACCTAAAAATAAGAATAGAAAAGTTGTTGTTTAAATATTACAACAGATTTCCTGTCATAGATATTTGTCAAAAATGATAAGTTGTCTCTTTTTTACAGTTTTTGAAAAGGTCATGTAATATTTGTGGCTCTAAACCAATTGTATTTAGGTGGACTCAGGACAAAAATAACTCTTTGGATTGTAAAGGTTGCAGACCCTGCTCTAGGATGCCATTGAAGTGTTTTACTAGTATTGGACCTTTCACTATGTCACTTTAAAGTTTTTAGGGTAAGACTTTATTTGATGGATTGTGAATAAGACTGTCATGACACTGTCATAAACGTGACATAACACCTGTCATGAACATGAGTAAGTCTTCATAAATATTTATGACTGAGGTCATAAAGTGTCATTTGGTAAATCATGACACTTTTAATACAAAGTTGACATTATTCAAAATGTCTTTGTTATGACAACTTGACATTAA
>CAEFZX010024723.1:11711-25896 GCA_903066825.1 Alfaro cultratus | reverse complement strand
AGTGTCTTCAGAGGTTTTTGTGTGGTTTCCTTCAGTGGTTCTTGGTGCAGCGCCCCCACAGGCCAGGAGGGGAACAGCTTGGTTTGACTCAGAACCTCTGAAGCTACATGTTAGCAGATGCTATTTTAGCCTCGCATAGCTTCACTCGTAGGCTAACTCCTTTTAGCACAACTTGAACAATATTCTTTTCTAGTGTCCAATCAGATTTATTATGTCGCTGGTTTGTTCATCACTTTGGTGTTAAATTAAATTATATTCTGTGTTTCTGTATTTATGTTTTCTGTCAGTTGATTTAGTTCAGATTATTGTTTATATTTTCTGAGATTTACCCAGATAAAATAAAGTCTGGATTATTGTTTGGCTTTTCTAAGCCGTCTTGTCTGCTGAACTCAAGTTTGTAGAAATGATGTGAAAATAATAAATCCCTCCTCTGCTGATAACTTGTATTAAATTCTGTTAATGTAGTTGAAGTAATTCCAGAGTGATAAATTAAATGTAGAGGATTTTTTTTAAAATTACACTTCATTAAAATAAAAACAAAAGCTGGCAGCTCTGCTCCCATTTAGAAGAATAAAAGTGTCTCAGAGCTTTTAGTCCCACACATCATTAGTCACTCAGGCTGTTTAATCGCTGCCTTGCTGCTGCTGTAAAAGACCAGGAATCTCCTGTGACGAGTTTTAGCTGGACGGACTGACGGCCGGGTAACTCCACAAAACACCTGCTGACCTCAAACAGGAACAGGAATTACTGGCCGGCTTTAATCAGAGCAGATCTGCACACACACCTTAGGCTCCACCCCATTGGCCCCGCCCCCATTGGCTCATCCCCATTGGCCCCGCCCCCATTGGCTCCGTCCCATTGGCCCCGCCCCCATTGACTCCGTCCCATTGGCCCCGCCCCCATTGACTCCGTCCCATTGGCCCCGCCCCATTGGCTCTGTCTTATTGGTTCTGTCCCATTGGCCCCGCCCCCATTGGCTCCGTCCCATTGGCCCCGCCCCATTGGCTCTGTCTTATTGGCTCGTCTCATTGGCCCCGCCCCCATTGGCTCCGTCCCATTGGCTCTGTCTTATTGGCTGTCCCATTGGCCCCGCCTCCATTGGCCCCGCCCCATTGGCTCTCTTATTGGCTCCACCTCCTTCAGCTCCAGACCAACATGTCAGACGTTACTTCACACCTCTGCTGCCTCCATCCTCTCCGGCTATTTTTACAGCGGGAAGCGGCTGGAGGCCACCGCGCCGCTGGACACGCTGCCGTCGTCACGGGGATCGGCGGTTGAGTAGGTCGGCGGCGAGGTGTGGTGTGTGTGTGTGTGTGTGTGTGTGTGTGTGTGTGTGTGTGTGTGTGTGTGAAGTGGACCTTCAGTCCGGGCTCTGGAAGTGTTTGTGGAGGATGAAGTGTGTTCTGGAGAGCTGCCCGACCGCGGCGGCGCCACCCTGACGGGCTGCAGCGTGATCCGCGGACACACTCACTAATTCTCCATCAGAACCACTTTTATCTGACAGAACCCATCCAAACGGGTCCGTCACTTCGGCGCTGACCGCCCGGCTCCGGAGGTGTGAGAAACAATGAGGCGGGATGGAGGTTCTGGTTCTGAGGAAGGCAACCGAAACCACAGAACCAGACAGAACTAAACTTTATCATGTTTAGTTACAGTTAAAGAACTTCCTGCAACTCACCTTGCTACACTAGCAGCTAGAACCTGAAGTACTGGGGTGAATTTGATTGATTGATTGATTGATTGATTGATTGATCCACATAGACAGCAAAATACAAAGACACATACTACACAACAACAATAAAATCACCAGTATGTTTAGAAGTTATAAGGAAAATTAATTTTGTCAAAGTGGGGTTATGTTGAGCGCTTATGTCTAATCAGTATCTTACCTACAGTTGATTCTCTTATCGCCTATATTTAGATAAAATTAGGTTGTTTTTATCAACTGAAGCTTCAGTTTGACCCGTTTCTTGGTTGTTGATGGTTTTAACCCAGAAGACAAAGTAAACATGGACTTGATCGGGTCGCCTGGAGGGGAAAGATGGCAGAATCTGTGGAAATCAGAAGTAGAAATGAGGCAGTGGGAGGAAGATGGATCCCGTGGAGGAAGTGGGAGATGCAATGACATTAGCTGTACGGTGGCCTGGGGGGGCCACAGCATCAGGGCTACCATTAGCTGATCATTAGCCCCTGGCTGCGCGGCGTGGGGACGTTTGTTTGTCGAGTGCTAACCATATTATCTCACCGGCTGCCAGCCGCAGCTCAGTCAACAAGTTTTGAGTTTGGGCAGCTCTCGCTCCGGCAGCATGTTCCCTCTGCCAAATTACAATAATTATGATTCATTTATAGCCGTGATTGACGGCTGCGGCGGCTTCCTCCACCCTGCGCGGCAGGTGAAGGTGATATTTAACCTGTTCTGCTGCTGCTGACACTTTGGAAACTTCCCACTCCCCATTATGACATGATTAGAGTGGGCTCTCCTGCGAGGGGGGCGCTAATGGCAGATTAATTTGCTGTATTGAAAGTGGCAGGAATCAGAGGGAAGCGAAGACTCTTCATCTTTATTTAGCTCTAATGAGACGTGGAAGGTAAACTCCTCACACTGACGGGCTAAAATCAGACGCCGCTTTTATATGTCAGAGTTTAGCTGAAACTCAGAGAAAAGCTGCAGTTCCTCGAATTTTAACAAAACGCCAAAGACATTTTACCTCCGTGACTAAAAGCTGCAAATTACAGAAAATGACTGTAAATTCAAAAGGAAAATAGTTTTTCCTTTTGTGTCCAACTCTGACCAATGACTAACCAGCAACCGCTGCCTGTTTTAGCTTCACATGTTTTACTTTGACTTAACTTCAGACTGGATTCATGTTCTGCTAACAGCAATCAGCTGTTAAACAGAACAACCAAGATTTTACTTGTCTATTGACCAGCAGGTAGTTTAATTTATTCTGTACAGTTCTTATTAAAATACCAATAAATTTACATTAAATGTAAAATGAAAATGTCAAAATTTGGCCAAACTGAAAAACCCAAAACTAAAGAGGTTTGAATGTGTAAAGTTAATATTTAATATTATGAATAAAAACAACGGCTGGATTCTGAATAGAAACGTGAAGTTTTTAGAAAAACCAGGATGTGGTTCGTTGGAGAGAAAGTCTTATTTTTAGATAAGACAATAGATCTCCATTTCATTATTATTATTATACCTTCTAATGTTCTAGATGTCCTGTCACACATTCGTGATGTTGCTCAGGGCAGAATGGAGCCACCGCCCTGTAAATATCTCGGCCTGCTAGCATTGGGCTGGTTTCACTTCCTGCCTCCTGTTAGAAAAACAAACATCAGTAAAAATACTAAAAACCAACAAAGAAGAAGGAAACTTCCCACTTCCAAAGGAATCTTTGAATTTCTCTTGTTGGGGGTCCCAGCTGGAAATGAGCGCGCACATCCCCAGATTGTGCATGTAAGGCTGACTCAGTTGGTCTCCATAGAAACAAGTCGGTCTTTGTTTTCCTGATGGTCTGTGTTAAATGAGACGTTGTTCCTCCTTAACCTGCTCACTTTGTTCAGTTTGTTCATCATGTGCACCATCCTGACCAACTGCTGCTTCATGGCCATGTCGGAGCCGGCCAACTGGGCCAAGTACCTGGAGTAAGTACCAGACCCGTCCAGAACCGTCCCGCCTGCAGGGGCAGCAGACATGAGGAGGAGGACGTGGCGATGTGATGAAGATGTGTTTAATGAACAGGAAGCGGCGGCGCTGAGGCGGGTCAGAGGTGAATCGTGAGCAGCAGAAATGTCAAGCTGCAAATGTCAGAGTCTGGAGGAAACATGTCTGAACCCATCAGGCTGAGCAGAGACTCAGATTAACTGAGGCTAACGCTAATGCTGTCAGGCTAGCTGCAGCTTTTTGGCCCTTAAAGGGACCCGTCCGTTAACGTTGCCGCCTGACGTGACTCTCTGTCCTCATGTCTTCCTCCGCTTCACTTGATGGCTGGGACTAAATAAATAAGTGAAGCAGCTTTTATCAATATTTATCTCTCTGTTTCTTATTTATTCCTCCTCCTCTCTGCTCTCGCTCGCCCGCCCGCCCAGGTACACCTTCACAGGTATTTACACCTTCGAGTCGCTCATCAAGATCCTGGCCAGAGGCTTCTGCGTGGGCCCCTTCACCTTCCTGAGGGACCCCTGGAACTGGCTGGACTTCAGCGTCATCGTGATGGCGTGAGTCACACACACACGCAGAGTCACACACACACACACAGAGTCACACACACACAGAGTCACACAGAGACACACAGAGAGAGACACACACACACACACGCAGAGTCACACACACGCAGAGTCACACACACACAGAGTCACACAGAGACACACACACACACACGCAGAGTCACACACACACAGAGTCACACACACACAGAGTCACACACACACGCAGAGTCACACACACGCAGTCACACACACACAGAGTCACACACACACACAGAGTCACACACACACAGAGTCACACACACAGAGACAGAGACACACACCAGGATGAGTCCAGTAAAGTTTTCCTTCAGCCGTCAGGCCGACCAGAACCAGAACCAGAACATCCTGAGCAGAAACATGTTTAATTTAACGGGTCTGGAAGAAAAACGCTGCATAGTTTACAGAATTTGATGAAAACGTCTGAAAAGTGTGGCAGGCATTGGTTTTCTTCCCCTATTACTCTGATACCCAGAAGTAAAACGGCTTTGCTTTAATCTGTAGCATCAACTGATTTAATATAATATAAAGTTTAGGAATAAAATGACTTTAAATATAAATAATAAATAATTTCCTTAGAAATTAAGCTGGAAACTTTTTCTGAGAATCAAAAGAAATAAATAGAAATTAACTTAAAAAACACACAAAACTATTTTAGTCTTAGAAAAATTCATGTCTGTCATTTAATGTGAAAGATTTTATTGAAGAAAATATGTGAATATTTAGTCTTAATGCATCTGGAACAAAATAAAAATTCTCTAAAACATTCAGTATCACAAACTCTAACAGAGAAAATCTGTGTTAGAAGCAAAACACTAAAAATCATTTTTATATTAATTTAGTTTTATTCTTCTAGAATTTATGATCCATAAAGAAACAGAAAAAACAAAACGCTTAAAGCTACACAAACAAATTAAATAAAACAGCAGATATTAAGATGAATTATGAGTGTGTTGCAAATATTTAATGAAACAATAAAACAACCAGAGTAAAGGGAGAGGTGAGACAGGAAGTGATTTTCCAGGAGCTCTTATTGTGAAGGAGCTGGAGGCTGTTAGCAGCTGAGCGGCGGCTCTGTTGTCGTCGTTCTGATGGGATTATTGTGGAGGAATTAAAGTGAAAGCTGCTCTGACGCTTCGCCTCTTTAAGCTCCAGTTTAAAAGTTTCTGGTCGGTTTCAAAGCTTCTGCAACGTCAGGAAAACTGCAGAACTTCAGAACCAACGAAGAAAACAGAAAAACGTCCTGAGGGGAAAAACTGTCAACGCTGGACAGGAAGACAAAGACGGACATAAAACTGGAGGCTAAATCCTAAAGGTTCTGAATATTACAACGGGTCAGAACCACCATCAGAACCATCAGAACCACCATCAGAACCATCAGAACCACCATCAGAACCATCAGAACCACCATCAGAACCACCATCAGAACCATCAGAACCACCATCAGAACCATCAGAACCACCATCAGAACCAGAACCACCATCAGAACCATCAGAACCACCATCAGAACCAGAACCACTATCAGAACCATCAGAACCACCATAACAAGCTGTGATTGTGGAAGAAACTGGAAAAAGGATCCAAATAAAACCTAATTCAGGAAACATTCATCTTTCTGTTGTGGTGAATTTTTTGAACGATGGTTCTGATGAAAAATCAGGTAAATTTATTCATCCTAAAGAGAAATGAAATGTTGAGAAAAGTCCAAATGTCTTCAGTCCAGTAGCAGTCAGTTTTACAGGAAGATGCCTCTGACTGAAGACTGTTGCGGCTGCTATGACATGCTAACAGCTCAATATCCTTGCTAGCTCTGCTGATCCGCCTCCTTTGCTTTTGCTGCGTCTCTTTAAGTCTGTCTGGCTGTATAAGCAGAGCGATGCTGGAGTAGGGGATAAGAGATGTTTCATCTTCCTCGTCTCCTCTGGGATTTGGCCTCTATAGGATTTTTGATTCATTCTCTGAAATATGAAAATAAAAATGAACACAATTCAATAGAAAGTGAACGGAAGGAAGAACTCAGCTGTCAAATATAAAACGACCTTCAGCTCTGAGGCTTTTTCTCCCTCAGCCTGACCTTTGACCTCGTCTCTGACTGGCGAGAATCTGCTGCGGCCAGGATCCGGCGGTGATCCGCCACATCGATGGCCGACCCGCAGCGTAACGAGCAGAGAGAAACGTTTCAGAGACGCCTCCCCTGATGGAGGAACGTTGGCTCTGACCCGGTCGGTCAGAACCGGACCGGTCAGAGGGGAGGAGCGTGGGATCGCAGTGAGGAAGGTCAGCAGGTCGCCGGTGGAACCGGACCGTCTGTCACCGGACCGTCTGTCACCGGACCGTCTGTCACCGGACCGTCTGTCACCGGACCGTCTGTCACCGCTTCCATCACTGTGATTAAATCACTGCAGCATCAAACCTGCTGACATACGAGCCGCGATGGAGATCAGATGACCGAGTTTAACCGAGGCCCAACAGGCCAGGCGGGTCGGGCCAGGCGGGTCGGGCCGGGCGGGCCGGGCCGGGCCGGGCCGGGCCAGGCGGGTCGGGTCGGCCTCCATCAGAGAACATCAACACCATCACATTATTCAACCTCTAACAATAATCCCTGTTTGGCTTTTAAAACACAGCAAGAAAAGTCAGAAATAAACATAAAATTAGCAATAATTAGCATAACAAATGTAAAAATTAACAAAAAATACCTAATTACTAAAAAGGTAGCATGAAACTTAATAGTTTAGTATTTAAAAATACATTTTAATTTATTTTTCCTCAAACATATTAACACTTCAGTCACCTTCATAATAATTTTATTTTCCAATCTTCTGAAATCATTTTTAAAAATAATGTAACTTTTCTGTGCTAAGCTAACTCTCATGTTAGCCTAACTGCTCTAAAAATAAAACCTGCTTGATAACAAAGTATTGAAAATGTAAATTTTTCCTAAATTTGACTTATATTTCATCCTACACGGTTCTGTTTCACTTTAGTTTTAAATGTGAGTTTTGAGTTTCCACTCTGAATAATCAGGAAAAGTTATTTGGTGCTTTTGAAAACCTTTTTCATTTCTTTGTGTTTTGCCAAGTTAAATGCAAAAAGCTGAAAATATTTTCCAAATCATGTTAAAACTGCAAATACAGTTTACATAAAGAAAACTCGATATTTGGTGTGATATCTTTCAATGTTCTGGCCTTTTATGTGACATTTATTGATACCAGGCCCAGATCATGACAGGACCTCCACCGTGTTTTACTGACAGCTGTAGTTTTCATTATATCTCAAACTTTGATCTGCTGGTCAACGTTACTTTAATCAGAGGCTAAATATTTAGAAATTATACTCAGAATTGTAAATATTTAGAGGATTTTTAGACTTTCTTATCTTTGTCTTCTTTTGTCGTTTGTTGGAAACCACCGCCCTGCTCCCTGCAGGATGTTAACAGAGTTTATCAAAGTAGGAAACCTGCAGGCGCTGCGAACGTTTAGAGTGCTGAGAGCCCTGAAAACTATCTCAGTCATCCCAGGTAAGGCCTCACCACCAGGGGGCGACATGGGCAGCTCATGCAAAGAGCACCAGAGAGTTAGCTGTGAACGTCATCTTCTGTCCGTCCGTGTCTGCCATGTCCTGCAGCTCCAGCCTACCTGCTCACCCCCCACTCTCCGCCCTGTCAGAGGTCACAGGTCACCTGATCTGTCTTAAAGGAACAGTACAGAAGGAAAAGTCAGAGGAGGCTAAGCTGAGCACCTGGTCATTAGCTGGAGAATGAAGGAAATATTCCTCTGGAATTTATTCAAAAATTTCCTTTCACTCCTATAAATGTTTGCTTTTGTGTTGCTAAAGTTTGGATTAAGTGTTTACTAAAAATTCAATAAATTGCGAGTAGCTAAGAAAGTAATGTAATCTATGTTTCAGACGAATTTAGCCAATTAGCCATTTGTTAGTTAACAGGTTAATAAAATAACTGACTATAAAATACTGATGAGCTAATTGGGAGCTAAGTTAACAATTAAAAATGTATTTTAATTGTATTTTAACATGAGAAAGGATATATCTTATCATTTTAAACAGTTTGTTTCATTCTATACATATGCTACATATGTGCGGTTAGCTTGTATCATACTAAATATTTATGGTGTTTAATATTTCTGCAGCAGTGATCAGTTTAAAGTTAAATTAAACAACAAATCCTAAATATACTGTTTAATACTTTGCTGTTTAAGCTAGCAGGTACCTTTAAACAGAACATCATACTATGATTTTATGCTAATTATAGTTAGCATGCTAACTAATATTTGCTAGATATTTTTTATTTATTGTCAAATTTTAATATCTCATTAAAATTTGACATTTAACTAAATATGAATAAATAACAAAGAACTAACATTATTAGCTTAATCTTGCTAATTAGCCGTTTGCTAGCTCACAAAACGAGGAGCAAAATAACAGAAGAATAAAAATTTGACCAGCATACCAAAAGCAAACAAAAGTTAGATGAAACTCTGTCGCGAATCTTAATTTTTGAGGATGAAACTCTCAGCCTGTAGTGAACATTTCTCCAGTCTGGATGGTGTGAAGCTTTCCTGCCTGATTTCTCCTTCCTCCTGCGGCTGCAGAGGCTCCACAGCTCTTCCTGTCTCTGCCTGGATCTCCGTCTCTCTGATTCTCCCTGCGTGTCGGCTCGTTGCTCCATGTGGTCACATCCTTCTGTGTGTGTCTGTTTTTGTGCTTCTGTCTCCCGGCTTGTTGCAGATATGTCACTGAGTTTGTGGACCTGGGTAATGTGTCAGCCTTACGGACGTTCAGGGTGCTGCGCGCGCTCAAAACCATCTCAGTCATCCCAGGTGAGAAACACGAGGGAAAACGGAGCGCCGCCCTCCTGACCCGCCGAGCTGCTAGAAATAAGTGGCTGTGTTTCATATCTCCTGCTGCATACTCCCTGCTGAAGCTCATCTAGCTGCTTGGTCATTCCTGGAAATGAGCTCAGAGGTCGTATGCAGAAACGTTTGTTGACACTGTTTGAGTGGACAGCAGAGGCCAGAAACGCTTCATTACTACAGCAGAGAAGAGCGAAGGATCGGCTCCAAATGTAGGATTTAAATTTGAGCTGGAATTAGTAAAACCCAGAAACACTTTATATGGATTATTGATCTGCAGATGATTGTTTCTGTCATCTTAAAATAATGACAGAACAGTTTTGGCCCAAATGTTGATTTTCACAAACTTCTCTGCTTCATTTCATGAATCTTTCTGCCAGATGTTTTCTTTACTAAAAAAAGTTCTTACTGAAACCGTCCAGGTTTGGTTGAGATTTCAAAGTGGAGCTTAAAAATTTCCTAAATATTTTGTGACAAATTCCTTCATTTCCCACAATTCCACTGGGCTGGAAGCGAAGCTCCCAGACTGGGACCAGTTGTGGTTCTTCCCTGTTTGTGATGGTTTCCATATGGATGTGTTTGGATGTCCAGTTTCCTCCAGTTAAAGATCTCTACTGGGAGGTTTTGATGGTTCTCATTAAAATTATTTTAGTTTTCAGTTTGTTGTATTTTATCTGAAACAAACTGTCATAAAAACTGAAGCAGAAACGTTTGAGTTTAGTTTAGATGCTAATTATTGATATTAATTCATGATTTGCCTGAATCTGGAAGAAGGAAACGAAACTGATTAGACTGTAGATGTTTTCCTTTCTGATAGAAGTGAGAATGAGTCAGTGGTAGTGTCGGCGTGCAGAAGTTTCGGGTCGTTCTGTGTCCACTCTGCATGGCGCCTTGTTGTTCCACTGTGGTTCTGTTATCACTCTGTTCAACACCTCAGTCATTGGCTAACAGACACTGGAAACAGGGTCAGGTCTGCAGCTGAACAACATTCAAACCCTGGAAACGGAGGCGTTTCTGACACGGTAACGTTTGGACGGCTGTCAGCTCGTCTGCTGCCTCTGTTCAGTTCTCAGTGTTTGTTCCTGTTGTTCTGACCCACTTCCTCTGTGTCTCAGTGTAACTTCAGGAGTTTGTTAGAGGGTCAAGTTGGTGATTTTCAGCAGGAGGAATGTCTTATTTATCCTTTTATTCATGGTATAAGTGCATGATTATTTCATTTGTTTATTAGCCTGAGTAAAGATGGCCGCCCCTCAGTTTTACCTGACTAAATCCTGACCTTACAGTGATCCAAACCCTGAGGCCGTTTCCCTCCTGGTGGTCCGGTGCCATTTTTGTTTGGTGGTGAAGAAGGGCCACAAATGGCCCCCGTGCCACACTTTGGACCCCTGAACTGGTGAGGCATGAACATTAATCGACCTCTGACCTCAGTCTGGGTTCGGTTGAAGTGAACTCTGGTTTGGTTTGAATGTGAACGCCAAGCGGACCGGAGACCACTCCAAAAGCAGGAAGTGGACCACAGCGCAGAGCATTCTGGGTAAATACAACCAAAGCTAACGTGCTAGCCTAGCGCTAGCAGTAGGAAACTGTTGAAGTTTTGGTTCCACTAGAACCGGGTCTATCGGACTGTCAGGAGGGAAAAACAGCCTAAAACTCAAATGTTCCCTTTTGGATCAAATTCATCCTCCATCGTGTCTCTCAGTTTGTGTTTAAACCTGCATCAGAGGGCGGCCATCTTCTCCTGCTGTTTACCAAGCCTTGCTGTTTGACGTTACGGTTTAAAAGCAGCTATAAAGTATTAACTGGCCCTGCGGCGTTCCTCAGGCCTGAAGACCATCGTCGGCGCTCTGATCCAGTCGGTGAAGAAACTCGCCGACGTCATGATCCTCACCGTTTTCTGCCTGAGCGTCTTCGCCCTCATCGGCCTGCAGCTGTTCATGGGAAACCTGCGACAGAAATGCGTCCGCAGCACAGAGCACTGCATCAACGGCAGCCTGCCGGCCAACACCTCCTTCTTCTGCAATAACAAGACCTGGGCCTCCATCAAGGACTTCATCGAAGACGAAGGTGAGTTTGGTTGGTGGAATCAGAACTTCCTGTTGGACGCAGGTTGCTGTTGCTGGTTGCTGGTTGGTGTTGCTGGTTGCTGGTTGGTGTTGCTGGTTCCTGTTGCTGGTTGCTGGTTCCTGTTGCTGGTTGCTGGTTGCTGGTTGCTGGTTCCTGTTGCTGGTTGCTGGTTCCTGTTGCTGGTTGCTGGTTCCTGGTTGCTGTTGCTGGTTGCTGGTTCCTGTTGCTGGTTGCTGGTTCCTGGTTGCTGTTGCTGGTTCCTGGTTCCTGTTGCTGGTTGCTGGTTCCTGTTGCTGTTGCTGGTTCCTGTTGCTGTTGCTGGTTCCTGGTTGCTGGTTCCTGGTTGCTGTTGCTGGTTCCTGTTGCTGGTTCCTGTTGCTGTTGCTGGTTCCTGTTGCTGTTGCTGGTTCCTGGTTGCTGGTTCCTGGTTGCTGTTGCTGGTTCCTGGTTGCTGGTTCCTGTTGCTGGAGATGTTTCTGTGTGTCAAAGCAGTGATGCTGCTGCTTCCTAAACGGACCGGACAATGTCAGGTTGGAGCTGCGGCTGCAGCTGACGTCAGGACACACACACACACACACACACACACACACACGCAGACACACACACGCAGACACACACACACGCAGACACACACACACACACAGTCTGCTCCGTCCTGGATTCACCTTCTCCATCATGTGGATCACAGACTGACGGTTATAAGGACAATCAGTTCAGATTAATTCATTATTTTTATTTTTATTATTCATCCATTCAAAGTTTCATTTACCTTTAAACCAATTGTCTTTATTTCTTATTCTCCAGGCTTTATGAAGGTTTTTTTAGTTTTACTTTAATAGTTATTTTCTGTGTTTTTGGAGTTTTTGACTCTAATCTCTACATCAGGCATAAAAAGCTCCTAATTTGAAGGAATAATCAGTTTTATATCAGAGAACCTTTTTGTTCCCAACATTGTGGCACAAAAACAAACCAATTTTATTTCACAAAATTAATTTTTTGCTTTGGAAAACAAAATCTGTTAATTTAGTCTTAAACACATCAATTTCCCTCCGAGTTGAGAAAACCTTTAGAAAACTCAGAGTCCGATGTGACGCCGTTCCTGTGATTCTCCTCGGTTTGAGTCACAGGTGTGATGCTCTCAGCGCAGCGTATCCCAGGATGCATTGCAGGCTGAAGGGAAGGTTTTTGTTCTTGGAAAGTTAAAAGCTCAGCGGTTAGGTTTTTAGGTTTTGTCACTTTTAATATCATTTTTGTAAAAAAAAAATAATAAAAATTATTTAATTAATTGACAAACTAAAAGTAATAGAATAAGTTTAATAGAAACTGCTGCAGGCGGGACGGTCAACAGGCCGGGTCTTTTTCAGGATGGAGCCCTGAGTTTGATCAACCTTAGATTGATTTATTTTAGCCTAGCTCTTAGCTTAGCATTAGCTGAGTGCATTTTATTTACTTATTATTCCCAGTTAAGCTCTTTTCAGCTCAATTTAACATTTCTTATGTTATCTAACATTGTTTTAACTTCCAGCTTATCTTAGTTCATTTGATCCTATTTAACATTAGCTTAGCATGCTAAACGTCACTAGTGTTGGCTCTGTTGATCACGTCTAATTAGCCTAGCTCAGCCGTTCTTTGATTCATTTAGCCTGTTTACCATAACTAAGCTTTTCTTTCTTTTGCATGGCTTAGCTTAGCTAAACGTAGCTTAGCTTAGTTTACCTTAGCTTAGCTTAGTTCATCCTGTCTTATTTCAGTTTAACTAAATTATTCTTATCTTAGCTTTTTATAAACACAGTTGTCTCCATTTTATTGGCTGAATCTATTAAAATATCCCCAAAATAATATTGAAATGGTGTTTGAAATAAAGTTTAGGCTGCACTAAGGTTATTGTACTGCTGCACTGAATAGTTACTGTGTAATTCATTTTACTGTTCATCATTTCTGTTACTCAGATTCCCAGAACATTTCAGTGAAAACGGTTCCAGAAACAGAATAATAAAACTGAATCTCTTTGTCATTGTTTATGGCTCTGATCTCAGGTCATTTTTCAGCTGAATGATTTCAGGGTTATGGAAACGAAAAGCCCAGCTGCTGCTGGCATCAGGTCAGAGGTTCAGGGAAACACCAAACAAAGACTGAATATGTCCACAGACTCCATTCCCTTTATTCCACTTCAGACTCGACACAAAGACTTGAATGAGTCGAGCTGAGATCAAATCAGTCAATAACTCACTTTATTCACTAATTTCTCTCATTATTAGATAAATACTCACCGCTGTTTATTTTTCACCTGATGACGGAGTAAATGTGACTTTCCAGGAACAATCAAACCACACGGCTTTCAGCATGTTTGGACTTTGACTAGGCCATTGAAACAGCTTAATTCTTTACATTTTAAGCTTCCTTTGACTACCAGGTTTCTGGTTCTGGTGACTGTAAAATGAGCCCACATCATGACTCCTCCTCCACCGAGCTGAACGGTTGGTTTGAGTTTCATTTTGCTGTTTTTTTTTCAGTTTGGTCTCCAAACTCGACGTATTCTAGACAAACGTCTCAGTTTCAAAGGTTTGTGCTGCTTTACAGGCCGCCATATTGTTTCTCCTCTGACTTTGACCTTTGACCTGCAGACTGAGGCCTGAATCTGAGATGGAGCTGGAGGGTTTCTGGTGGTTTCTGTGTTGGGATGTTGAGTCCTAGGAGGGCTGCTGCTCTCTCAGACGTTTCCTCTCCTGTTCGCTCCTTTTCTCCAGATCTGCTCCTAGCAGAGCAAACATGGCCGCCTCCTTCATGTCTACCCAGACCAGGGTCAGATCGGCCTAAATCTGTTCGGTAAACGGTTTATCCAGCGTTGATCTGACTCACCCGAATGCTGCAGAGCGGCAAACTGCCTCAGCTTCCTGCTTCCTGTGATGGAAACATTCAGCTTCCTGTTTCCTGTGATGGAAACATTCAGCTTCCTGTTTCCTGTGATGGAAACATTCAGCTTCCTGTTTCCTGTGATGGAA
>CAEFZX010024723.1:0-11673 GCA_903066825.1 Alfaro cultratus | reverse complement strand
TTCCTGTGATGGAAGCGTTCAGCTTCCTGTTTCCTGTGATGGAAGCGTTCAGCTTCCTGTTTCCTGTGATGGAAGCGTTCAGTAAAGGTGAATGTCGGGACGCTCTTCGCTTCACTAATGCACCTTCTAAATATTCGCTCCCAGTTTACCTCTGCATCCATCACAACAAATAATTGTCCCCTGCGGGTTTCCGTATCGACCCCTAAAAGCTGCTGTGAAACCCGAGAGGCGCGGGGCGGCGCAGCCTGTCCCGGCCCGGCCCGGCCCGGCTCGGTCCGGTCCTCTGCGCCGATCAATGCAACACGTTTTCTCCCAACATTTCCCATCAGGCTTTGCTTGTGCTGAGTCAGCAGGTGGGTCGGGTTACAGGCGGGGTGTGTGTTACCAGGTGAGCGGTTCTGATAAACTCATGATCTGATTGGTTCTGGACGTCGTGCTCTGATTGATGAGGCAGAACCACCTGGACCGCCGGTCCTTTGACTGGTCCCTTCCTGCTGATGAACAAACCGCCGGATAATTCACTTCAGACTATAACTCTTCCTGCTGTGTGTGTCAAACCTGCACATTTTCTCCTGTAAATTTATCTTGTGCTGATGAAAACGCTGCGGCGGAGGACAGAGGTTTATTCATCCCTGACAGGATAATTTGCTGCTCTTGAGTTTTTAAAGAGGAATGAAATTAGACGCTCTCCTTCAGGCGTCCCGTTGAGACAATTTTCTACATTTCTGCAGCTCAGTGAAATCTTCCCAGATGGTGGTCTCTTTGGGAAAAATGAATCTTTTTATTAAATGTCAGAGCGAGTGCTAATATGCATTCATCTGGTGACGAAGAACATGAGTGTTGAACATCAGGTGATGCCATTAATGGAGGCAAACAGAGAGACTCCAACGTTTCCTTTGTTTCAGCACCGGTCCGTTTGCTGCCATGACCTTTGAACTTTTACGCAGAATAAAACATTCATTGCCTTTAATTAGCTTAAAATCTCTGTTTCTGGTAAACTGGCTCTTTAACTGCTGAACAACAAACTGCAGTTTGCTTTGTTTCCTCTGAACTCAGTGAAGTGGTCAGAAAATATCTGCCAGCTGAAACTTATTATGTGAGTAAAATATTCTCAATGTGACGTCAATACATGGAAAACCGACGGCCGCAATAAGAATCTCACAAAAACAAGATTAAATTAATTAAACATAGTTCATGTTTTAAAGGAAATGTTAAATGTGTCTCTCATACAGTGTTATATTTTATTTTTAAGTAATTAAATTGATTTTCCATCTGCATAATATTAAAGGTAAATCTGGATGAGATGAGGCTAGCTTCCCTATGCTAACCTAGGCTAACGCTAGCTATGTTTAGCTAAGCTAAGGCTCACAAGGCCAAACTGAGGCCAGCAATTTAGCTTAGTTTAATTTAAAAAATACTTTATTTATCCAAAAAACAAGTTATGCTCCTCCCAGTTGTCAGAGTAGTATCTTGTTGCCATAGTTACGCATTATAATAACTGTGTGGAAGTAAAAATGATCCAGAACCAGAGAGACAAAATGTTCAATCACACGATTCAACCAGAATATGAACAAAAATATGAAGAAAAGTCTAGAAAAAAAAAAAATTCTAGAAACAAAATCAAAGTAGGTTAAGCTAGGCTATGCTAAAGTAAGCTAACAATACGCTAGCTGAACCAAACAAGGTGAAGCTAAAGCATATTTAATCTCAGACACACTGAAATAATTAAACTGTCTGTGTTTAATAAGTAAAGGGGTTTTTGGACTAAATAATTTTTACTGAAACACATTTGAACGTCTGTTAGCTTTGCTATTTTAACTGGATTTTATAAATAAATGGGAGCAAATTATTTTTGTGACAACAAAAGACTAAAGATCCAATTTAGAGTCTAAAACAGGTTTTGTGTCGCAGCGTGTCCAGATGATCAATACTCTTCAGATCCAACGTCAGAGACGATCAGATCTCCTCCAGACCAAACTGGACCGTTTCTGCGGTTCTGTTGTTGCAGTGACTTTTGGGCTTTTAAGTTCTGTTGTCACTGTTCTGTCAGATTAAATGTTACTCATGGAAAGAGGAGCTGGAGACACGACAGGACAGATTAACGTCCCAGAAGAAGCTGAAACACGGAGAGCCGTTCAGTATGGCAGCAAATGAAACGGCTGACAGAAGAACAACAATCAGGTGTTGGACCGCAGACCGGGTCCGCTTCACCTGGTTCTGTCATTTTATTCCTAATCGTCCTCAGATTATTTAATCTCAACATTTCCTTGAACTCCGCTGAATGTGAACCAGTTTGGGTCAAACGCTGGTTTTGTTTTCGACCAGTAATTTGTGTGCATGTCAGGTTCTGTTGCTGCTGAGTGGGTTTGGGCCGCTCCGGTACCGGAGTCCTCCAGCATTAAGGCGTATTAATGCAGTGGGAAATGGCCTGTGGTCGGGTTTAAGTGTTGGATAAATGTTTAACAAAGCGTGTTTGCTGTAATGGTTCAGGTTTTATTGGCCGGCCGCTCAGACGGTCCAAACAGACGCTGCCGGCCTGATGAGCGTATCGATCCGCCGGTAACCGCGGGAGACGGGCAGGAAGCCGACCAGACGGCCTCACGCCCCGTCTGCAGGAAACTTTAGGAAAACAATGCCTGGGTCTTTTATCTAATAACAAGTGGAAGGTGTGAATCTTTTCCAGATATGAAACATCCTGATGGTTCAGTTCTACATGTTGGGGAAAGTTTCCGTTGTGCAGCAGGTTTCCTGCCTGGTGACGTTCAGAGTAACTACAGTTATAAATGTGAACATTTCAACAGTAAACACGTTTATTGAGTCTGTTTGTAAAAATCCTGTTTTTGTTTCTGCTGCTTCTCCAATCAGTAAAACAGTCAGGATCATGTTAGTTTGTGTCTGGAGAAGGAAACAGTTCCTATGAACAGGAAACAGTTCCTATGAACAGGAAACAGTTCCTATGAACAGGAAACAGTTCCTATGAGCAGGAAACAGTTCCTATGAACAAGAAACAGTTCCGATGAACAGGAAACAGTTCCGATGAACAAGAAACGGTTCCGATGAAAAGGAAACAGTTCCTATGAACAGGAAACAGTTCTGAGGAACAGGAAACAGTTCCTATGAACAGGAAACAGTTCCTATGAACAGGAAACAGTTCCTATGAACAGGAAACAGTTCTGAACTCTGATCTTCTTCTTCTCTTCCAGATAATTTCTACAAAGTGGAAGGAGCCAAGGATGCCTTAATCTGTGGAAACAGCAGCGACGCAGGGTGAGTCCGACCCGCCTGTAGGGACCGGTTCAGGTCCAAACGACATGATGGATGGATGGATGGATGGATGGATGTTTGGTTCCGTCTCTGACCTATTGAGGTTCAGTTTCTAGAACTCTTTTATAAAATGTGTCAGACTGAAGGTTTGGAGTTAAATGAACTTTTTATTTATTCGTTCTAAGAAGTTTCAGAACATTAATTATCAGAAATGCTCCACATCTCGTCACATTTCTGATATTTTCTCTACAATCACTGTTAAACTCCCAGACCTGTTGATCAGAATCTATTCCTGTGGGATCTAAACGGTCCAGGTTTCTGTGGATCCGGTTTCATCCTAACTTTACGGCTTCAGCTGCTCAGAGACGCTGAGTAACGTTTAGTGGATTTGTGGAGCTGTGACCTCTGGAGCGCCGGATGTGCCGCCGTCCTCCAGGGTTTCCGTTCTGCTGCCGTCGTCCTAATTTGTTGGAGGATCCGTTAATATGTAGCTGCTGGGAAAACGTTCTGTAATACCAGCAATAAATCATCAGAGAGAGAAACACGCTTCCTCCTGGTTTCCTCCTGGTTTCCTCCTGCTCTCCTTGTTTCCTCCCGGTCTCCTCCTTGTTTCCTCCTCCTGCTCTCCTTGTTTCCTCCTGCTCTCCTCCTGGTTTCCTCTTTGTTTCCTCCTGGTTTCCTCCTTGTCTCCTCCTGCTCTCCTCCTTGTTTCCTCCTGCTCTCCTCCTGGTTTCCTCCTGCTCTTCTCCTGGTTTCCTCCTTGTTTCCTCCTGCTCTCCTCCTTGTTTCCTCCTGCTCTCCTCCTGCTCTCCTCCTGCTCTCCTCTTTGTTTCCTCCTGGTTTCCTCCTGCTCTCCTCCTGCTCTCCTCCTGCTCTCCTCTTTGTTTCCTCCTGGTTTCCTCCTTGTCTCCTCCTGCTCTCCTCCTGCTCTCCTCTTTGTTTCCTCCTGGTTTCCTCCTTGTCTCCTCCTGCTCTCCTCCTGGTTTCCTCCTGCTCTCCTCCTGGTTTCCTCCTGCTCTCCTCCTGGTTTCCTCCTGCTCTTCTCCTGGTTTCCTCCTGCTCTCCTTGTTTCCTCCTGCTCTCCTCCTGGTTTCCTCCTGCTCTCCTCCTTGTTTCCTCCTGCTCTCCTCCTGGTTTCCTCCTGCTCTCCTCCTTGTTTCCTCCTGCTCTCCTCCTTGTTTCCTCCTGCTCTCCTCCTGGTTTCCTCCTGCTCTCCTCCTGGTTTCCTCCTGCTCTCCTCCTGGTCCAGCTCTGGGTTCGCGTTGGACCGGTTAGAGGAGTTCTGACCGATGGAGAAACGACGTCTGAGACGTTCAGTGGAGGTGAAGCAGAGCATCAGGACTGATCTGAGCAGAACAGGAAGGAAAAAACACTGAACGTCTTTATTTAGACCTAAGTAGAAGAAGAAGAAGAAGAAGAGAGTCGGATGAAAGATGTTTGGACTCAGGAGGAACCGGATAAATTAGAGCAGAACTTCCTGAAGTTTTATCTCTATCTGATGGCGAGCTCTGGATCTGCTCACCTTCATCGCCGTCCTGATGACTGTGTTTAACCTTTGACCCCATCTGTGACTCAGCTGTGAGTCAGTGAGATGAGTCCTGTGGCCGTTTGTTCTGCCGGGTCGGACCGATGCAATCCGATCGGAGTCAAACCACTGGAGGAATCAGCAGCCATGACGGCGCTCTGCACCACCGCCTTGTTCTCATGAGAGATGCTGATTGGCCGAGCCGGCGGGCGACGCAGGCTGAGCCGACAAACCGACGCTCCATCTGACGCCGAGCTGGAAGGAAGAGCTGCAGGTTGATCAGGCTACAGGATGATGAGCTGATGGTTGATCAGGCTACAGGACGATGAGCTGATGGTTGATCAGGCTACAGGACGATGAGCTGATGGTTGATCAGGCTACAGGATGATGAGCTGATGGTTGATCAGGCTACAGGATGATGAGCTGATGGTTGATCAGGCTACAGGACGATGAGCTGATGGTTGATCAGGCTACAGGATGATGAGCTGATGGTTGATCAGGTTGATCTGCTTCTTTAGACTCTTTGTTATTTTCAGTGTTTTTAATTCAGCTGAAATGTTTATGACCTTTACTGGTTACCATGGAGATTTAATGTTCAGTGAAAGCACATTTAGCTTGATATTTTACTGCAGAAAGGAAAAGTAAACAGTCTGAAGCTGAAATCCCTGGTGAGTTCCCAGCATGCACCTGGACAACATGGAGACTCTGCAGAATGGAGCCGGAATCGGAGCAGGAATCGGAACCGGAGCGGAGCCGGTATCAGAGGTTCTCCTGCTCGTCCAGAGGAAGAGGTGACCTACAAATCATCTGCAGAGCAGCAAACGTCCTGCTGACGTTCCTGCTTCATGCCCAACGCGGAGCGACAGCCTGCCTCGTTGGGAAGCTCGTTAGCGGCAGACGTGATGTCGCCGTGTAACATGTGACCTCTGAGGTCACCGTCAGGAAGTTGTTGAGCGCTGACAGGAAGTGATAGGAGGAGCTGAAGGCGGCTGCAGGGCTGGAGTCAGGTCCGGTTTGGACCTGATGAGACTGAGTAATGAACACGGTTCCCCTCAGAGTTTAATATTCCTGGAAACGAAACAAATTCCCAACAGGAAAGCTGGAAAAGTTCAGCCCAGTCCAAAGATCTCGGTTTGAATGAGAGACGAAGCAGCGCCTGACCCAAACACCAGGGGGAGCTCTCTGAGAAATCCGGTTAGCACCCAGCGTATCCATGGTAACCATTTGCTCTGTAGAGTTGGTCAGCCTGATCGGAAGAGGTTAGCGGCTAGCTAGCAGCTAGCAGCAGTAGAGAAATGATTGCATGTGGTAAAAATGAACTGGAAACGCTTTTGTTCTGGTTCTGGTTCTGGTTCTGAACAGCAGAATTTGTTTGGTTTTTGGACGAAGCTCCGTCAGCATCACTTCATCCTCCACTGGAACCAGAGTCCAGTCTACAAACTGACCCAGTGATTAACTGTTTATTGATTATTGGTTATCCTCTTCCAGGACGACCAGTTCAACCTCCCAACATGTCAGATTGTTTCCACCTTTTCTTCTGATCTCTGCATGTTTTCATGTTTCATCAGCAGATTTTCCTCCTTCGTTGTATTTTTACAGACTATTTTATTCCTCATGAAGCTAATTTGGGAGCAAAGCTTTAGATGAACGGCTGCAGGATGGCTGACCTGTTTTGTTCAGTTTTTTCTGCCATACCAGAACTCGTCCAGACCGCTGTGGTCTGACCGGGTTCGATCCGGTCCGACCGGGTTCGATCCGCTCACTGGTTCTGCTGGAAAATCTGTGATGTTTCTGTTTCTGCCTTGCTGGCGCCCAGCAGGCCGGTGGGAAGGTGTGTCTTTAATCATCATTGACCCGGCTTGTTCTCAGAAAGACTCCGCTGTCATCGCAGCAGTTAGGAAGAAATATGGCCGCCGCGGCGTGAGGAAATGGCCGGCGGGGGGGCAGGTTTTCCAGGAACACGCCGCGTCACGCAGGCCGTATTCATCATTCCATTAGCCGGCCGCTGGTTGCCATGTTGATGCTCCAAACGCTCCATGTTTCATTAAATCAGTTTGCTGCTGTGTGTCTGTCTGGGTGGAGCGGCATGTCGATGCACCTGCAGGCCGACCGCCCACACACACACACACACACACACACACACACACACACACACACACACACACACACACACACACACACACACACACTCTCTGACTCTGATCTAAATGGATGAAACATTACGCTGAAAGCAACACGGATCGATAACCCGCCTGGTTTCAGAAACGCTGCTCTAAGTGGAGCTGCTTCTCTCTGCTGGGGCGCGCTCCATTTCCAGCCCACATCAACACCCCTCCACCACCGTGCGGGGGAGATGGTGGGAGGGGTTTGGGTCTCATGCTCCATCCTGATGCCAAGTCATGATCTTTGACTTCTAACCTGCTAACTGAGGCCAGGAGTTTCTCTGATCTTGGACTGAATCTGCCGTCCATCTCTCTGGTTGCCATGGTAACAGGTGAATTCATCTCTACGTCTTCCTGGCCCTGATGTGATGGTTTTGTTTTTACAATGTAACATTTGATGGTTAGCATGAAGGTATTTTAGCTACAAGCTAATCACCAAACTCCGTCCGTTTCTTAAAGTGACAGTATAATTTAAAATCAACTTTATTTTATATTTCCATTATGTTTTAATGTTTTTCCTTGAGTGTTGTTTTGATTCTTTTATGTTGGAGTAGCTGTTAAAATGTCTGGGTGGACCTAGCCCCGCCTCCAAGGCTCAGCTCCTCCCTCACTCAGATCCTTCAGACTAGCCAGCAGCAATTAGCAAATAGTTGGTGGAACTGCTGAGCTGCTGCTCAGAGCAACGCAAGTAAAAAGGTTGTTAAAGGATTAATAGAGCAGCCATTTTGGGATGACTTCCTGGAGACGGAGTTTCAGAAAGAGCAGGTGCTTCTTAAAGGGACAGAGACCCAATTTCAATGTCAAATTTCTTTTACATCATGTTTGGAACATAAAACATTTTTATAACAACTGAAGGTAACATTGACTTAGTAAAATAGCTCCCTGGTCCGTTTGTCCAGACCTGGATCTTCATCTCCTCTCTGTCTTCCTCCACTAAACTTTCTGAAGCTTCAGGTTTCATCTCGTCTCTGGGTTAAACTCTTTCTGTCCCGGTCTGGTCTGCCCTCCGAGTCCCACTGGAAATCTTCCTCTCCAGCTTCATCTTCATCACATGTTGCCGGGAACTCGGCGCCCGGACCGGCCCACTCTGGAGGCTTGAGATGAACTTTATCGATCCCAGAGGGAGAACCGGGTCGCAGCAGCAGAACGGAGAACGCTGCTGTCACACGGTGTTAATGAGAACACATTACCCACAATCCTCCTCTCTCCCTTCGGCTCAGAGCGGGAACACTGAGGGACAAGTGAGAAGGATGTTGGACAGTCTGACCTTCTGCTGCAGCCCACGCCAAGATGGCCGACATGTTGATTCAGATTCATCCTGAACGCTGCAATAATTCATCGTTTCATCGATGGATGAAAGTCACATTTCATCCTCCTGATGCTGCTGCACCTCATGATGCTGCTGCGCCTCATGATGCTGCTGCGCCTCATGATGCTGCTGCGCCTCATGATGCTGCTCCGCCTCATGATGCTGCTGCGCCTCATGATGCTGCTCCGCCTCCTGTCTCAGACATGTTTCTGTGCGGTTCTGGTTCTGGTTCTGGTGTGTTTTGTGTTGAATGGACCCGGGTTTGTCCTGGTGCTGTTGGCTGTGTAGAATCGGGTCAGAACCAAACAGCCATGATGAGCTCCATGATGGAGGAGGAATATTTACCCACAAACATCTTTATTGACACAGAATGAATTGACGGTGTTGACACTGGATCCGATCGATGGAACCAACAGAGAGAGAGGCGGGAAGTGCTCTGGTTCTGATCCAATACCAGAGAAGGTTCTGCTATTCCTGTGGGGAAAGATCCACAAAGGTTCAGTCGGTTTGAGTCGTTTTATTCCGCCTAGCAACAAGGCAACGTTGACTCTGATTGGATGAAAAGTTGAGTTCAGATTTAAGGTTTTATTTTCCATCCAGAGTCATTTTGCAGTTGTGACCTCTGACCCACTAGGACCCGGTTTGTTTGGATTCTGCAGCCGGTAAATGTCAGAGTCCAACTAGTTTCTGAAATATCAGAGAAAAATCAGCAGCTGCACTGCAAAAACACAGAATATTACCAAATATTTTGGTCTAGTTTGTTTTGCAAATGTCTTAGTTCACTTGGAATAAGACAAAAATTTATAAGAAACTGTTCAGCAAAATAAAGGAGCTTCTCTTAGGCCAATAAATTATAATACAATATAATATAGTAATTTATAAAACTAGAAGTTATTGATCTAATAATTCTACAGTCGATTTTTAGAAACCTCATCAAAAACAAACTTGCAGCGTTGCTTTGATTCTTTCATGCATATTTGAGAATCATTTCATCTCCATGGCAACCGTTCAGCTGTTCCTTCCTCTCAGTTCCTTCAGACTAGCCAGGAGCAATTAGCAAACACCCGGTGGAAATGCACATCAAGGCGTTAAATCTGGAACTAAAATTTCTATTATTTAATATGATTACTGCCATTTTAATATTTTATTTACAACAATTTTTCAGTTTTATAAGTTGAGTCAGTGGAGCTTCTACTTTTTAAGAAAAACAATATTTAGCTGTTATTAACTTTAATAAAGTTCTTGTATCTCACTGAAAAGTTTTATCTTCAAGGTATTTGCACTTTTAGTAGAGTAAAAATGTCTCGGTGAGGTTTTGTGTTTTTGCAGTGTAAAGTCTGTGAAAGCCCCAGAGACGGACAGAGTTTCTCTCCGTATCGATCCAGGCCCGGCAGCGGCCCACGCCTGCGGTCCCGCCGGGCTCCCGGTCCCCTCGGTCGCCTCCGCCCCCTCAGGCTCTATTCCTGTAGCCACAGCGTCGCCCCTCCCCACCCTGCTGCTGCTATAAATCAGCGGGTCGCAGCTGCTGAAGCCAGCAGGACTTAGCGCTGCGTCCCGCCGAACCTCGTTACCACGGCGCTCGGTAACGAGCCGCGGTCAGCAGCTCCTCCCGGCGCCGCGCTGCAGGAAACTGACTCTCTGGACCGTAAGTGTGTTTGTTTAGCGGATGGATCTCATGTTCCCGCCCAATAAACCAGTTATTACTGCTTGACCCGATAGCTGGTGCTGCCAGGGCCGGGCCCAGCCGGCTTGGTGCCCCGGGCAACATGCTCCATGTTTCACTCACATCATTATAACTCAGGATTTATTTTAATGTTTTGTTTGAAAAATGGAACCAGAATAATAACTTTCTGTTCGTCATGCAGTTAGAAGGAAACAATAGAAATAATTTAAATAAACTCCAATAGTCGCTCTGCAGCGCCGACCCGCCTCCTGGTTCTGCTGCTCCTCCAGGAGCCGGGTCCGGTTTGAACCCGGAGGTTCTGGAGCCGGGTCCAAAGAACAGGCGATTCTGATCAGACGCTCCAGCTGCGGGTCGGACCTGGTTCTCCTGAACGGGGCACTGAGCGGTTCTGTTCTGACCAAGTTCCCTGAAGCACAGCAGCAGCACACAGCCTCACCGGACCTACATGAAACCCAGCAGAACCTCCAGGTGGTTCTGGACGGTTCTGATGGCTGCTGATTAATAGTCAGATTATTTATTAGAACTGATCTGATCTGCAGTTTTATTCTGTCCAGATTAGATTAGTTGGGTCAGATTACTAGAAGTTAACCTGAACCGGACTCAGGGGAACCGGATCAAAGCGGCTGAACAGAACCGACACACGGAGAGCGAGCCGCTCCTCCAGCTGTTCAGTAGGTTAGACTGGGATTGGATTAGGACGTTTGGAATTAGATTAGCAGGTTAAACCCGACGGAGGCCAGCTGCTGGAATCAGATTACGGCGCTGATGAACTCTGCTGTCCGTCTAACCGGATTACCTTCCTCAGTGATGAAGAGGAGGGGTCAGAGGTCAGCGGCGTTCTGGGAGGAACATTCCCAAGAAAACACGGCGACCCCGTCTCCCGGCGGAAGACCTGTCTCCCACGGCAACCACCCCCTGGACACGGTTGCTATGGTGATGCAGGTTTCTCTCCTCCTGGGGGAGTTTACCTGTGTGTTATAATTAGAGGTGTGTGTGTTTGTGTGTGTGTTTGTGTGTGTGATGCAGGTCGAAATATGGAACTTCAAAACACGAGAATAAAACTTTAATTCATACAGAATCACACAATATGCTTAGAGCGTGAAAGAATAATACAGAAATATAGATAAATATAAATAAATATAGATACAGAAATGAGACAAACTGCTGCGGCTCAACGGCAGCTTACAAAATATTAAAATGTTTCTGAAGAACTCAAACATTATGAGCAAAAATAAGAATATTTAGTATGAAGGGAAATATTTGTTTTAAAAATGTTCAACACTAAAATATCCTGTCAGAGCTGGAAATGTTGGATTTATCAAACATTTTAATTTAATCAACCGACAGTCTGTGCTTTTATGTTCCAAAACTACGTCAGAGGAGACAGGTCGTCTCCTGTCTCCTCCGTCTCCTTTGTCTCCTTTGTGTCCTTTGTCTCCTCCGTCTCCTTTGTCTCCTCCGTCTCCTTTGTCTCCTCCGTCTCCATTGTCTCCTTTGTCTCCTCTGTCTCCTTTGTGTCCTCCGTCTCCTTTGTCTCCTCCGTCTCCATTGTCTCCTTTGTCTCCTCCGTCCCCTTTGTCTCCTTTGTCTCCTCCGTCTCCTTTGTGTCCTCCGTCTCCTTTGTCTCCTCCGTCTCCATTGTCTCCTTTGTCTCCTCCGTCTCCTTTGTCTCCTCCGTCTCCTTTGTGTCCTCCGTCTCCTTTGTCTCCTCCGTCTCCTTTGTCTCCTC
>CAEFZX010024722.1:0-95641 GCA_903066825.1 Alfaro cultratus | reverse complement strand
CCGTCCGTCCGTCCGTCCGTCCGTCCGTCCGTCCGTCCGTCCGTCCGTCCGTCCGTCCGTCCGTCCGTCCGTCCGTCTATTGTATTTGTATATATATAACAGACACAGTGTAGGATTTAACTAGATTAACTTTAATTTGTTTGAAACCTGAAGTCACATCGGATTAGTTAGAAATCTTCATCATCCACCATGTGTCCATGTTCTCTGCATAGAGCTGTGAATCAGCACATCAGCTCGGTGTAAAGCAGATTTTAAATTAAAGGTGCCACATTTTTGTAGTTGTTTTACTTAATAGAGTTTTATACATAAATTCTAAATATCTTATGACTGTCCATTGAAATGCATCGTTTTCATTAAACTAACAAAGATGAATATAGTGATTGCACAAAAACCCAGTTCTATCTCACATGCAGAAGTTTCTCAGCTGGATCCTTCATGTTGCAGCTTTAATCCTAATAGGCTGCCCGCAAGCAAAAAAATAAATTAATTAATAAAAAAAAAAATAGCCTCCTACTCCTTTCACAGACGTGAACCTTAAAATATCATGGTCAGTGGGTTAAATGTGCAGGGTAATGAAAAGTATTTACCTTTTTTGTGGCAAAAAAAAAATATTTACCCTTGTGACAAAGCTGGCTTTTTTTGTGGAGAGATTCATGCAGACGTTTAGTGTCCGCTAATTCTTGGTTCTTAAAAATCTGTAAATCATATTCAGTACACGTAGTGATTGACACAGACAGATTCAAACACGCTGCAGCGTGAGAAACAGATAAATCCGTATTATACCCGTGCCTCCTTGCAAATACCTCTGTACAGCAGAAGTGTCAAGACATCTTTTCTTTAAAGCGACGTTTCATCTCCATTCCAACACTTTGAACCTCTTTTGAAGGGAAGCTTGCTAAAAGATGGAGACGGCTTCGTGTTGCAATGCGCTCCATCTCAAACCATTAAGCTTTTCTCTAAGAAACATGAGCATTTTGCTCAAATGCAAAGCAACAAGACAAAAGCTGTCATTTGGCTTTCACAGGTGTGGCGGTTAGCCCTGCACTATAATGTCAGTAAGTGCTAACATTACGTAAATCCATTACTTAGTCCCAGCACTGTGGCATTTCATAGAGGAGAGAGGTTAGCCACACTGTAGTTATCATAACAGCGTCCCGTGATCTGAACTCTGTGTGATCAGATTGGTTTTAATAGACTCTGGATTACTTGGAGGCAGTCCCTCCTAGCTAAACATCTCTGGGGCTGGAATTAGAGTGCAAGGCTGAGGTGAAAACCATTTTTTCTGGAGAATGTCACAGCTGCAGCGAAAGAGCTTATGTGCTATTATCATACTTTGCCTTAAAAAAAGATAACAGAGTAGGAACTTTGAGGTCCTTTGATGCATTTTTCCGCTGCTCACTATTGATGGAAAGTGCTAAATTTGAGCAGTCTGGTCAAAGCGAGCTGTTTCTATCAGGTGCACCAGACAACCTTTCTTTAGTCCATCTTCCCAATGATCTTTTTTTTTAACACTAGTTCTTTAATTCTAGCTCAAAGTATAAAAACTGCACCCTTAGAGGTCTGAAGAAGTGAATTTCTGTTGACGGTTCTTTTAGCTTGATGCAGTTTCTCTTCTGAACATGCAGTTTGCTGTTTTAGGGCTACTGTGAAGGCTGCGGTGAAGTGCAACCTCAGTTCTCCTATTTTATTTTACTTTTCACAACAATTTCTAGGTGAAAATATGTTTCAATCTTGATCAGTAGAAAACTGGGGTAGAACCTGGAGGGGTCACGAATTCATTACAAAAACATAAATGACGTTGCAGATTAAATGTAGATGAAATTAAGTCTGAAAAATCATCAAGTTAATTAACTCTAACTAAATAGACTCCATCTGTGTGTAATTTAGCTGTTCAGTCAAGGCCTTAGGTGTTTGGAGACGTAAAGAAGGTTTAGATTATAAACACAATCCTAAACATTGAACATCCCACAGAGCTCTGTTCAGTCCATCATCTGAAACTAAAGAGTATGGCTCAAGTGGAAACTATGAAGATACAACCATCCACCTAAATGAACAGAGGAGAGCATTAGTCAAAGAAGCAGCCAAGAGGACCATTTTAACTCAGAAATCAGTTCACAGGACAGTTGTTATTCATGCACTCCACTGTTGTTTTCAAGAAGAGTGGGAGGTAGAAAGCCATTGTTGATAAAAAGCCATATGACGCCCTGTTCATCGAAAGGGACACAAAAAATATGTGGAAAAATGTCAACATGCATACAAAATACTGTGTTAGGTGGAACACTAACAACAAACATCACCAGATCTAAATCCGAATGAGAAACTGTGATAAAGATCAAAAACAATAATATACTGCAACACTCTTGATCCTCTCTTAGTTTGAGTTGTATGCAGGAAGAATGTGCAAAAACCTAAGTTTCTAGATGTGAAAAGTTTTGAATCAGCGAGTGAACCCAAATGCAGGCAGCACTTTTTACATTTCTATTTGCAAAAGTAATGAAAACATTGCAATTTCTTTCACAAGAATGCACTGTGTTGATCTGTCAGGCAAAATCCCAGTTAAACATGTTGGGGTTCAATAAGTGTGAAAATCCTCTGCAAGACAATTGCAACAGAAAACAATAATTCTTCCCTAAAATACTAATCACTAATTTGGCCCTGGTTTACGGTTTCGTGATTGTAGGATTAGTTTACTTTATGGAACTACAAGAGGTCGCAGTTATTGTTGATCTGCTAAAAAGCAGAAACTGCATGCACTTAGCAACAATGACCTCTGAAACAACAGTTTGTTTCAACAATGTCAACCTTGATGAAATATTAATTAATAGGATTTTTCTGTTGCTGGTGGTGCAGCACCAAACACTGTCGCCACAGTGAGTTCTAACTTAATGACTGGCTGACTTTTCCATATGGACCTTGTGTTGCTTTTCCTTCTGCTGACCTATAAGGCACTACAGGAGGAAGCTCCTCTGTATTTATCTAACCTGCAGTGACTTTATGTGCTCCTCAGATCCCAAATATCATGTTTTATCATCTGCTTTTATCTGTCTCCAGATCTAGACAGGAGAGTCTGGACCTTTGCAGTCAGAAACACAAAAATCTAACCTGAAAATCTATTTGTCTTTGTTGCTTTTTATTCATGCAAATATTTCCTGTCTGTTTTTGTTTTCTATTTTACTGCGGTGCTGCTTTTGCAAACTTTATTTGCTTTAAGGTTTTGTCTTTTACTGTCTTTACTCTAAACTGCTGTGATCCCTCTACTGTTAATACTTTTTGTACACATTTTTATGTGTAACCTTTTGCTTCAGCCATTCAAATATCAAAATGTTCACCTGTTTCAGGACATTCACAGTTATGACTTCTACTATTTATATCTATTTTAAGCATTTTTTCCACATTGAATTGAATGTGACAAGCTTTCAAATCATTCAAGCTCCTTGTGCTTAATAAAGGTTCATTATTTTCCCTTACGTTCAGCTAGAAATGCCGTTCAAACTTTAACTGGGTCACATTGAGCCATTACCAAATGTTTCAGGTTTTTAATATCCTTTGCTGCTTTTTAAAAAAAAATCACAAGTCAATGTCACATGATTGTTATTTGATTTTATTTGATTAACCACAGCATTTCCCCAACTACAGCTGCTCAGCTGAACTTCTACGTTCTTCAGTTTTCATTAACAAAGTCTTTCATAAGCTACGACTTTAATGTTAGGATACGCTAAAGTGACTAAGTCAGCCAACGTAGCATTTATGATGCCTCTGACGCTGGATCTGTGTTTCTGGAAATGATGTAACACCAAGTTGAGCAGGTTCTAAAGTTGTAAAGTTGTGTGATTCACTATTAAGGTCCTAAGTGCAGTGACCAGTACAAGCCGATAAAGCATTTTGTCATCCCATTTATTCAAACACCAATATAACATGTTCACAAATTCATATTGCGCAGTACAATGTCTCGCGCTGGTTCAGTGAAATACAGATTGTCGTAAATACGATGGCTAATATTTTCTCAACATTCACTCCATTCTGTACGCACACAGAATATTGGATGTCAGACATGGCAGGTCTGACTTTCCTACTCAGAATTCTAAGTTCTAAGAATATTCTTTTTTTCCAACCGGAAATTTAGAATGTCCTACATCCAAGCAGAAAGAGAACTCAGCATAATGCTGGAATGTAGGATGCTATTTGCATCGCAGCCTTTTGATGATAGTGTGATCATCTTCACTGACGCCTTCTTATTTTGTTAGGCTGCACACTTCTGAAAAGATTCAACACTTTCGTTTCTGAATAACGGTTCTGCATAAAATTGACGGATTTTGACAACAACTTCTTGTTTGTAAATATTTAGTTAATAGTGTTACATGTGTTATTCATGTAGCTTGTAAATATAGGTTGCTCTTGGCAAAAGAATAAAGAAAAGAACAATTTTGAATATGTTATCAGGGTAATTTTGAGTCCAATTTTAAGATGACTGTTTGCAAAACATTCCTTCATTTTCTATACTCCCTGAATTGCATTGGCAGATCTCATTCCATTGTGTCATATCTAAATATTTCAAATTAGCATGCCTGTGTAAGGAGATAAAATGTGTTAAAAAAAATGCGTATTCATATTCTATTATTGAAAAACTGTGGTGAGGATTATTTGTATGATCTCTACTGGGCCATGTTTTTCAATTCCAGTCCTCAGGTACGACTGATTTAAATGGTTGCATGACCTCTTCTGCACGCCAGACGCTTGGTGTCCTGAGGACCAGTGACCACTGCCTGAGGACCAGAATTAAGAAACAATGCAATGGGGTCATTCTGACTGGCAGTAGTGTAATTATTTTATGGAGGCTTCATGTCACTTTAAGTCAAAACTTCGCCTCATTATTGAACAGTTTTCCTTTTGTCTAAAAACATGTAGACAAAACTGATGAATAGACAAATAAATAAATACATTACTTTTATGCAATATATTTGGAAAATTAATATCTACATATATATCTCCTGTTTACAAATCTATTTATCTATATTATATATACAGATCTATGTGTATATCGATAGATATATACAGTATATCTTAATGTATATATAGTACTTGCTCACAGGTTGAGTCCCGGAATGTGTTTGTTTTGTACTTTTGGATTGAATTGATTTAACACAGAATAATGCAGTCTGCCTGAGCAGAGAATGACAGGAGCCATTCAGTTCCAAATGAAAAAAGCAAAGGGTCTGTGTCCTGCTGGTTCATGTGTGATTACACGGCTGAATGCAGCACCGGCGCTATCCGCGGTCCTGAACCTCCAGCCGGTGCAAGAGGTCTGCTGCAGAGAGCCGCATCCTATGAAAGAGTATCGACTTTTTGTAATAGGAAGTGTGACCACGGAGTGCACCTGGCAACAGATGCTAAATAGAAAGGGAAAAACTGCTTTGGGGGGGTTGAAATGTCATGTGAACAGTTGGGTTCAACCACTGAACACCTCAGGGGTGTTATCGACTCCCTTCCATGCTTTTAAAGGCCAAGGGTTCATTCAGACTGGCTCTGCAGCCACTCTCCCTGATCGTGAAGGCCACCACAATTTCCAGCAGCACCTTGAGGGGGAAATGAATTGGAGAAAATAAATTTAGGTAGTGGACTGTCTGAAGTGGGAGAGTGCTGAGATGCATCTAGGAACCGAAGTCTGGCTGATTGTAGGAATAAAGACAGAGGAGAGAAACTGTGAATTGGACTAAAGGTGGTTCTGAAATGTGTATTTGGTGCAAACATGTTTCTTTTCTCTTATGCTTACAAACACCCTAACAAGTGCTAGAATATTATTATAGCTTTGGGTTTTCTTGTTTAGTTGGTCTTTTGATCCCTTTATTTTATTAATCTATCTCACTCCATTTATTCCCTTCAGCTTTAATTTAACTGACGATCTCATTGAACTGCATAGATAACATGGATCATCAGATTTTTAAAGTGTTGAGTCTTTTATGGTAAAAATGACCCTGGCAGCCATGCATGTAGATCAGGTGTGAGAAACATATTTTCCTCAAAAACATTTTAAGTATTGATATGACTGTTTCTTGTTTAACAGCCATTCTGCTCCTTTTATACCTGTGATGCTCACAGAACCTTCCACACACCCAAGTAAGGAAAATCTAGGTGTCTATAGTGAATTCAGTACAGAGCAAAAGATAATGCAGTTAACTTGATTGTGCTTTAAAATGGGCCTGGAAAGTAATACAGACCCATTAATATTGTCCCTTTTCCTTCCTTTCAGAGCCACTTCCTGAAAACCCAACTGATTCCATCAAACATGCAGAACAGAGAACATTTACTGTCATGAATAAAATCCTTAAACAATTAAACTGTTACTCATTGTCTCTACATGTGGGTCAGACATTTACCACAACCCTTGACATTGAGTTAAATATGGGACAATAGTTGAGAAAAACTTGAAAGAGGCTACTTGAGGCAGAGATTCACCTTTGGCAGGACAATACTGACATTTGACTGAAAATGTGTGGCAGGATGGGAGAAAGTTAAAGGACTATGAAAACTTCTACAAGGCATTGAACACAATGTTTTGAGATGATCATCTTCTGAGTTTGTTTATTTTATACTTTAATACATCTAATTCTGCTTGTTCCCCTGCAGAGTCCTCAATAAAATTATTTATGTATCTATTTATTGTGTGGTATCCATAACACTATAGACAACATCAGGCAAATACAACTGCAGAGACTCTCTCCATATTGCTTGCTATAACATTTCTCTGACAGTCCAGATAAAGATGAGCCATGTCTCACACCCGGTGGCTTTAGTTTGCCCTTGCATGTGCTATGTTTATGACATGTAAAATAATAGTCAGCTCTGTGGCGTCATGGTTCAGTTGTAGCGAGACTTTTAATCTGGCTTTTCTATTCTTGCCATCCTTTTGCAACCTGGCAACTGTTTTTGTAAACTGAAGGCTGGATGCTGAGTCATTTCAGAACTATAAAAAAACAACTTGGAAGCTAATCTTTACACCATAATCCCCATAAATCTCCTCAGCAATGATTAGATCAATACTAAAATACTATAAAGCGCCTGGGGCTGATATCTACCTGGACCCCATTAATGGTTTATTGGGATTTTATGTGACATACTAACATAAAATAGTGCACACTTATAAGGTGGGAGGAAAGGAATCCATGAGCAAGTGTGACAAACATTTGTATGCAAACAATACTATGTAGAACCACCTTTTGCTGCAATCAAAGCTGCACATCTCTGCCAGATTTCATATTTGGATTATTATCTGACCTTTGACCTTTGTCCTCCTTGAAGGTGAAGCCTACTGCTATTCTCATGTTTTTTTTTTTTCTTTTCTAGCAACTGACATGCTTTCTTTCATGTGTAATCATCTCCATCATTTTCCCATCAACACTGACCAGGTTCCCCAGCCCAGCAGAAGAGAAGCACATGGCCACAGCGGTAACATTTTACTGTGGGGGGATGTGCGTTCCGGAAGATGTCCAGTCTCGGTTGAACAGGTTTTTGAATGTGGACCAGAGGTTCAGTTTTCTTCTTGTCTGATCAGATCACCTTCTTCCTTCTTCCCTTCTAGGTCAACTTTAAACAGGTCCTCCGATAGGTTTCCTTTAACAATGGCTTTTGTCTTGCATTTCCTTCAAGTGTTCAGATTCAAAGGGTGCACAATATATGTATATTTTTTATTTTGTCTTCTCCTCTTTAAACTATAAATTAACCTGACAAAGTCCCATTGAGATTTAAATTTCTTTCAGAAAGATGGCCTGGCAAGGAGGTCCATACAACACACACCATAGTAATTTAAGATCAAAATACAAATCACAAACAACAAAATTAAACAGATAATAATTCAAATGATGTATTGACACCACAGTAATATTGAAAGGGTTCTGCCCAATGGATTCATGTTATCGAAAAATTAAGATAAACTATAACTTTTCAAGTTAAATAAAAACCAGTCCTGACAAAAAAAAAAAAAAACTTTAAGAGGCTATGAAAGACTTCAAACTGGAGCTTCAAACTATATTCAGATGATTGAGAGTTCAGTGTGTAAATTCTCAGCAGACTCGATGAGAGTCCTGTCTGCTTCTCCAAATCGTGCTTGTTTTGCAGCTGCGCCCCACTCTTTCTACCTTCCTACAGAGCTCTAAACCAAGCTTTGGCCAAGCTGGTTTAGAGCTTGGCCAAAGCCTTGAATTTGACCTGCCTTGAATTTCTCCAAAACTTTGTCTCTTACCTTTTTGCTGCGGTCCTCAATCTTCATGATGTTTCTTCACTAATGTTCTCTAACAAACCTTTGAGGCCTTCACAAAACAGCTAAACTCATACAGAGAATGCATTACAAACAAGCTCTACTAAGCAGATGACGACTGAAAGGTAATGTCTCAGTGTAAAAGAGTAAAGAAATGTCTTAAATAACCTGCTTTTAAGAATGACATTTTAGGCTATTTCATTGTCGCAGATGATGTAACAATGCAAATAGTGGTCATTTATTAGAGAAGACTCGTCTTTTCTGTGGAGAGAAATACCAACAGTGGCCGCCACTTGTTGCAACGTCAGACTCCATCTCTCTCCCATCTCCCCGTACAGCAGGAGGAGGGAGGGAGAAGTGGGGGACTCCGTCACATCCTCTGTCCACATATGGGCATGAAGTTTACACGCAGCGGGGAATCCTCTCACTGGAGCCGATGAATGGGGAGGAGGGTCCGAGGGAGCTGCCAAAGTGTATATAAGGAGAGAAAGGGGAAGTCGCTGATGTGAAACCCACAGCAAGCAAATACCGAGGACCGGAGACGAAACGGAATACCTTTAATTGAAATTCTTTTTTATTCTCACCGCTTTGGATCATTTGTTTTAAAAGCCATTTAAAAGGTGGGTGGACATAAAACGGTGATCTACATCATTTGTTCCCCCCATTCCTCTTCTCTTCTTGTTATATATTTTTTTTACCCATTTTTTTTTTTTTTTTTTCCCCCTGGGAGAGACGGACTTCTCAAGTGCATCATTATGTTGAACAATATGGATTTGAACGCGAAAGATTCTTTTTATCCTCAATTTGAGAATTGCAACAGTTCTTCCCTGGGAATGGAAAACAGCGTGAGGAAAGACAGCAACCAGGAGGTGTTCGTCGATGCAGAACGGGGGGTACCTGCCCAGTTTGGCCACGGTGAGTTGCTGGTTAATAAAGCCCCATCCGTGCATGGCGTTAAATATGGAGACAGTGAGAATTCTCAGAGAGGAGTGAGACTTTTGTCGAGTCGGGATTATAATGAGACATAAACAGGTTTACATAAGACGCGTTTTTTTTGTGTTTTTAAAAAAAATATATATATAGATATATATATATAAATAAGTTCTCTCTTTTTTTCTGTTTCAACAGAAGGAACCCCTGCAACCCTAAAAACTGAGGCTTCCAACTCGGAGTACGCTTTCAACCACTGCGAGTGCCCAAAAGACGCATACACCCCCTCCTCCTCCTCCTCGCTCGCCTACTCCGGCAGCTTCTATGTTGAGGCATCTCAGGGAGCGCCCTGCAGCACCGAAACACTCCTCAACATGATCACCGAGATCGTGGGCATATCCACGCTGCCGCTCTCAGAGGCGCAACAGAACGGTGGCTGCAGCCGGGGAACCTACCCCTCGCCCGGGCCCCCGGAAAGCAGCTCCGGCGGCTTCGGAGACTCGAAGAGGCAGCCGTACACCTGTTCTGGACCCGATCCAGACCAAACCCCGCAAGACGGCCAGGCCCACCAAGACCCGTCCACCTCCCAGTTCGGCTTTCAGAAGAAGCCAGAGCCAAAGTCGGAAGCCGCTTCCTTCCCCGTTGTGGTTAAGAATGAGTTTGAAAGCAGCTGCTATGAGTGGGGGAACTTTAACAATAAGTCTGACTGTTTGGAGACCACTTTCCACACAGAAACATTCCCCATGTCCAGTGACTTCCCGCCTGATCAGCAAATGGACGTCAAGGACCTCTTGGAGACCTTTCCCCCAATTTGCCCCAATCCAGACATGGAGTTTAAAGTGGAGGGGGGCATCAAGCAGGAGCCCTGTTTCTCTGACACCTGTTCTCAGAGTTACTCCAGCCCCCTTTACAGTAATTACCTTCCACCTCCACCAACTATGGGCCTGAAGCCCTTCCCAGAGCCTCCACAGCCATCAAACCAGTGCGACCCTCTCTACACATCTCCAGCCTTACCCAGCACCATAGACTCCATCCTGTACTCCTCCCTGCTGCCGGACTCGTTCCCGCAAACTTACACCAACCGCACGGCGAAGCCCCCCGGCAGCAGGGCGAGGAAGAGCCCCGCGGCCTCCTCCCACGGCCCGGCCAAGGAGAAGCCCTTCACCTGCCCCATGGAGAGCTGCGACCGGCGCTTCTCCCGCTCCGACGAGCTTAACCGGCACATCCGCATCCACACGGGTCACAAGCCGTTCCAGTGCCGCATCTGTCTGCGCAGCTTTAGCCGGAGCGACCACCTCACGACCCACACCAGGACTCACACCGGGGAGAAACCCTTTTCCTGCGACGTGTGCGGCAAGAGGTTCGCCCGCAGCGACGAGAGGAAGCGGCACGGACGCGTTCACCTGAAGCAGAAGGAGAAAATGGAAATAAAGCCGCAGGTGACCGCCGGGGCATGGCCGTTCAGTCTTCCTGAGGGGATATGAAAGTTGCGCCCCCCTCCTCACCCCCGTGTTCTTTTTTTTTTCCCTCGGGGGAATAAGATATTGAAAGAAGAAGCCAGAGTCGGTTTTGCTTTGCAAATCAGTCTGTAACCTCAGAAGTTTTTTTTTTTTTTTTAAATTTTTTTTAAAGAGGAGCAGAAAGAAGGAAAAGAGCCTTACAGTATGTTGCTGCTGACTTTCTGCAGCCATGCCAAAGCTGCACAGGTCGGCAGCAGACCAACAGAGACTTGTTGCTTCAACTTTCAGAGGTGCCAAAGCCTCTGTGCTCTGCACTGCATGACTGGCCTGTTTCAGCACCTCTTGAATCTGGACAGCTCCAGCCTCCATTTGCCTCAGAGCCATGGTTGGATTGCACTTAACAGATTATAAATGATGACTATCTCCATTTACAGATTCCTTATTTTCTGCTTTTAGCATTCGTAGAGCAATGATTTTAACCTATGTTTTCTTCAAAAACAAAATGCATGTTTGTTTCAATGTTTTCTTTCCCTTGACTGGAATTTCAGCCACTCTCAGCCCCTCACATATTGCAGTAAAGTGAAGGGGTTTTTTGTGTTTTGTTTTTGTTATTATTATTCTTATTTTTTATTTTTACATGAATGTATGGTTTTGACCATGAAGCTGTTCATCTTTGATCAGTTTAGTGTTTTTATCTTATTCTTATCATTTTACCGTCAATGTTTTTTTTGTCACTGGTCTTTGTGTTGTGTTACAATTGTTGGGATTATTACAGTTGTGAAAGATATATCATAAATGGGAAATAAATATATTTGTATCACTGTACCTATTTGTATTTTTATAGATTAAGTGTATATTTGACAATTAATCCTAAGGTGAAATGTATTCTCAGTCATAAATAATGTCTTGATTTTTTTTTCTCTCTTTTTTTTTTTTTTTTGGAGGGCTATTATTTAATAACAATATTTTAAATGTTACAATTTGATATGAGAAAAACCCTTTTCACACATCATTCTTTTATTGGTAAGATAGAGAGCGCTGTCTCACTGAATTGTTGATCTTGATTTTAAATGCGGATATGTACTTCAGTTAATTAGGCGTGTTTACAGTTTGTACAGAATTATGTTCAGGCAAGCTAGAAGTTCCTAGCAAACCACATAAACATTGCTTTTGAGTAATCCGGTAGCACACATTGCTGCAAGTCTTTGTTAGACTGTAGAATAAAAGGTTTTTGACTTCTGGTATCTTTTGCTGAAGGTACTGTTTTGCTGAAATGTTCACTTTAGCAAATAATAATAAAAAAAATAAATAAATAATAAAAAAAGGAGGGGAAAAAAAAACACATACAATAAAAATGTTGAAGCATTTGGTGAAATTGTCACCAACAGGTTATTGCAAAAACAAGTCATTTAACTCGCCTTAAGTTATATTAACTGTTCAAGAAAAGATTTTGTACATAGATGATTTCTACAATATATTACATTAATATCGATGTTGTTATTTTTATTAAAAGTTTATGAATAAAATAAAAAAATTCTGGAAGCTCCGAGTTTCTTGTGTGTGTCTTGAAAAAAAGCAAAACAAAAGCTTGCCTATAGTTACGTGTTATCACTTCACTCCAATCCGTGCCACACCGCTCAGAGACCCCCCCGGTTCGAGCTCCATGCATGAGTGTGTCACTTCCCAAAATACACATTAGAACAGGCCACCTGTGGCTCCTCACTGCCGGCCCAACGTTAGACATCACTACTCCTCTCTGTGACTCACAGAGCGAAGACATATTTCACGTGAATTCATTTTAATTTCTCAAAGATTCTCTCTTGGTGTAACATCGTGATTGCCTCTGTGATCTTGTTAATCAGGTCGTTTTCCTGCTCTGTCAGGGAAATGATCTGAAGCTCCTGCTCGATTCATTTCCTTGTCTCCTCTTGTCAAAACTGCACTTGGATTCCTGTAAATGCAGGTACTAATATATGTGCTTTGGTCTCTTCTGAAACTTAAAAGCTGAGCGAAAAAAGAAAAAAAAAAAATCAGCACTGTTGGCTTTTATTTTATGTATTTGAGCTACAAGGCCTTGCACACGTTTTCAATTTTACTGTTATAACCACAAACCTTGCTGTATTTAATTCTGTGTTTATGTGAGGGGCTAACACAAAGCAGTGCGTCATTATAAAGATGAAGGAGATTGATACATTAAAATCTCAAAAGTGTGGCACCAACCTTTACTCTGATACCCTGGATAAAATCTGATTTACCCATTCAATTGCAAATCTAGCAAGACATGGCCGTCCACCGAAACTGACAGTCTGGCCAAGAATAGAGCTAAAGCCAACCCTCCAAACATTGAACATCCATGCATGTTTTTGTAAAAACAATTTCAGACTGGAAAGTTCAAATCATCATTGAGACATTTTAGCTTAAAGATTCTGTCCAAATTTAAACACAAGAAAAGTGTCGCAAGTCTAGTATGCCTGGCCCATTTCATGAACCCCAATCACTTTTCAGCTGTTTGGATATCAGAGTACATTGTCACATTTTCACTTTTTGAGCACAAGTTTAGGTTCTGTTGATAGAATCTACCTTTGTGCAAGAAAAAGAAAAAGCTTTCTTAGACTTGACATAAGAATGGATGGAGTAAAGTACAGGACAGTCATGGAATAAAACCTATTAGAAGCTGCAAAACACTTAGGACTAGGGTTACGGTTAGCCTTGTAGTAAAACAATGTCCCCAAGCAAAATGCCAGATCAAAAACAATACAGTTTAAATGGAAGCATATGTTTGTCTTACACTGGTCAAGTTAAAGTTAACATCTTACTACACATGAAAGCTTATGCTCTCAGACACTATGTGTAGCTTGCAAAAAATGTTTTTAGAAACAATTTGAAAAACTATGTGTCCTATTGTACATGTCCAATACATTATTTAAATAATGCAGGGAAATTTTGTGTCTGAAGAGCCACACACTGAGCTTCATGGTTGTTAAAAGGAAATAAAGTTTAAAGTTAAAGCTATGGGAATGCTTTTGCAAGGCACTGTGTATGTTTCCGCACACCGTTCTATTGTATAGTGTACCTGAAGGAGATTTTAGGGCAATTATTCAAAGGGGCTTCTGTTTTGTTTTGCATCTTTTTTTTTTCTTTTGTGATGCCAAGACCTTCCAATCTGTCCCTGCAGCTCATACAGGCATGTTTAAGAGGGCCTCCACGGTGGTACGTAGGACATGCATGTGTCCGTGACGCAGTCGGCTGGCAGAACACTGCACTGCTTGCCCACATCAGTGCGTAAGTGCCTGAGCTGTCTGTAGCTGACAAACATACTGTACCAGTGTGAAAATGCAAGCTGCCACATGGAGCACTGTGAATAGTATGTACCCATCTTCTGCTGTCTATCATTCATCATCTCCTACAATAGCACAGAGCCCAACCGGCATCAACAGGCGCTGCCTTTATCTGTGTTATTTTAGTGGCAAACATTTCCCAGTGATGGAGCAGATGAGATTTTGAATTGCAGCGATGTGCAGTCACAGTGACCATTATCCGCACACTTGAAGACTGAAGAGGCATTGAACTCTGGCTACTGATGGAATTTCTGCAATTGTACATTTGGTGAGCTCAAATTCACATTTGCATACAGTAAATGGTCCTTGATGTATCTGCAGCACGGCACTATATGTTTACCCTGTTTTAACAAAAGCCCCTGATAGAGACAAAAGACATAAATCATTTCCTTTCAGCAGAGTGACATTTATGGCTTTTGCTCCTGTAGATATGCAAAATACCTGAGGCCATTAAGTAATTTTGCAGGAGCGCTGAGAACCAGGCTCTCTAAGAAAGTGGATCGCTGCGAATGGTGGCATATGAAGTCCATTAAATCCTTTGCCAAGGCATTACTAATGCTAAGATGTTAACATTAGAGATGTTGCAACAGGGTGTTTATCCAAGGTAGTCTGTCTGTCTGAATCATATGTTTCACAAGCAACAAGGGAGAAACAGATGAACAGATGTAATTTCACTTCTGTACTGCCTAATCCACAGAAATCATTTGATATTGGATTGCTTTTGAATTAGTCAACTGGCCTTTTTATCTACTGCACCATGTTCCCTCAGGATTATTATTTTTTTAAATTCACAAACATGACAGAGAAGGATTACATGGACCTAATAACAGAGGATAAGTGTCACTACAAAATGATGGGTGCTTACATGTTATGTTTGCTTCATTTATTTTTCCTTTAATGACAAAACACATTGTCAAATTTTTATGTTTTACATTAAACACATTTGGAAAACTAACCCATAAAATAGAGAGGTTATAAAGAATGTAAATATGTGCCCATTTCAATGGACACTGGAAATTTGATCTTCAGGGGTTTCTGGCTGAATATAAAAATAAATATCAATGAGATCATAGTTTGACACATGTAGGTGCATCTCAGTCAGTTAGAATATCATCAAAAAGTTAATTACTCCTAATTTAATTCCAAATTGTAAAGTTGATACGTTATATTGGTCTTACGCACAAGATAAAACATGTAGCTTACATCTAAAGAAAACCTGAATATATATATTGAATATATAATGCTAATAAAATGTGATTTCTAATAAAGAAAAGGTTAGGTTAAGGAATTATGGGTAAAACTGCTACTTTTACAGTTGTTCATCAGACAGGCAGTAAAACTCTGCATAGGAAGAGTGATTCACAAATTCCTGAAGAAGTGAACTGTTTAGAGTTCTGTATCCAAGTATTTTAACGGAGACTAGAGAGGAAGAAAGAATGAAGTCAATTCTTAAAGAGCCACCACACATAAACATGATATGAAGCTGTTTTTTTCCCCTTGTTTTAAGCCACTGCTGAATCAGAACGTTTTAGGGTCACATGGGCCAAGAAAAAAGAAAAGGACTGGTCTCTTGCTCAGTAGTTCTGACTCAACTTTTTCCAAATGAAAGCAAATTTAGCATTTTGAGTCATTTTGATGATTTGGGGGTGACATGACATCGGTTGGTGATCCTCCACTGTGTTTCTTCATGTCTAAAGTCAGCAGAGGAAACTAGAAAATGTTTGCCCACTTCATGCATCCTCCTCCAGAGAACCTTTATGGAGATGTTGTTTTCATTTTCATCGGAACTTGGCAGCTGCCCACACTGCCAAAGGTACACAGATCTGCTGTAACAACCGTGATATCACTGTGCTTAATTGATTGGCCAGCAAGGTGACCTGACCTGAGCACCACAGAGAATCTATAGTTCACTGGGAACAGGAAGATAAGACACAATGGATCCAACAACAAAGATGAGCAGAAAGCTGCTATTTATGCAACCTAGACTTCCTTAACCCCTGGATCAGCAGAGCCACAGACCGACTGCTTTCATGCCACACCAAACTTATGCATTATTCTGTGGTAGTGATCAAATGTTGAGTACATAAACATTACAGCTTATTAATTTCTGTCCATAAGCACAAAAATAAAGACGTGGAATATATTATTGTGTGTTTGTGTGTGCGCGTGATGAATCTGCATGATATATTAGCTTCTATTTTTGAACTGAATTACTGAAATAAACAACCTTTTCTGTGGTATTCTGACTTATTGAAATGCACCTGTAAAGCATATTGTTCTCCTTAGAGTCTGTCCATAACTGTTCTGCCTTAAAACCTCTGAAGTCTACTTTAGGAACGATAAGTGCATCTTCAGCTGTCGGTGAAGCATCCCTTTTATGCATGCTTGAACTCCAAACAATTCTACCTCTACAACAATAATCCAATAATGACTTTTTTCAGAATGTTTGAAAATGAATTTATTTGCTTATACGAAAGATCATAGGCAGTCTTAACGGCTTGAGCTTCAGATATCAGGTCACCTCAAGCACCTATTAATAATCACAGTCCTACTTGAGACAGTCTATATGGCAGCACAGTCTCATTCTCGTGCTGGATTGATCCATTGTAGGGGTAATCACCGCATAATTTTATGCGCACCTTTGAAATGTGCACCCGGGCACGTCATGGTCCTTGGGGTGGGCTCGGTAATCAAGGTGCATAATCGCATGGCAGTAATGGCAATCAGGCTTTAGCAGATTAATTCCTTGGATCATGCATCAACCCGTTGGTCTGGTATCTGATCATGAAGAAGGGTGTAGGTGGTCTGGAGAGTGCAGGTGATTAAAAAAGAAGAGAACCAGAACGTCGAGAAGGTGCTCGTTATGCAAACATTTTAAAGTGCCTAATTCTTTCTTTTTGCTCTCGCTCCCAAATTCTTCATTTGTTTAACCGATCAGGCAAAGCATGAACCTGAGAGTAACTTTCTTCTCTCTCCTTCAGAAATTAGAATTCAACTCTGAGGTCAAGGAGTCCAAGCAGCCCTTCCTTTCTTTGTGCAGTAGAGCTGTCTGTGAAAGGCTGTGTGTATGATGCAGCTAAGGTAAACACTAAACTACGAATATGCCCTGCCTTAATGAACACCTTCATTGCCATCTAGTTAGGAAAATTCAAAGCTGCCCTTGAAACATTGTAGATTTGATTCCTGGCAATACTGCCACAGCAGAGTTCTGAATGCAGACAACCTGCAGGATCCTAGATGGACAGGGTAAACAGCCGTTTCAGTGCAGCAAATATTTACAATATTTGTGAGAAACGGTATGTGCCAACTTCAGAATTTTTTTCTGTTGCATTTTTGGGACATGTAAGTATTTCAGATTATTAAAGGCTCATAAAATCAGACAATGTGACCTGAGTTAGTTTAATTATTTACAGTGATTATTCCCTCTATCAAGGGAAACAGTTTACCGAAAAATGAAAATTAACCTTTCCAGGACTGCCTTAACTAACCAAATTACTCTGCGAATACATCACCTAATCATCCAGGAGGTGATCAAAAACCCAAAACAACATCAAAAGCACCACAGGACTCACTGGCTTCATCTATGCCATTGTTTATGATTTCACAATGAGAAAGAGACTGGACAAAAATGGACTCCAGGAACATGTCTTGCAGTGGACAGTCATCTGAAAAGCCTCAGTTGAAGTTTTTTCAGAGGTTCTCGCCAGAAAGTCAAGCTAGCACCTTACCAGAGTGGGGCCCAAAAAGAAAATGAGATTTCTACCATCTTAAAACAACTCCAACCTCAAAAATAGCACAGCACCCACTAACAGGTGTCATGGTGAAGAGATAATCAGTGTTATTCACTTCTCCTGTCAGCAGACATAATGTTATGTCTGATTTGAGTATATGGAAGTCTATGATCACCTAAGCTGAATAAATGGTTGGTCTGCAGTATGTTGCAAAATTTCTTCTATGTACAGCACATATTGTACAGTGGAACATGGAAAGCACAACAAAGAAGATTAAATTGTGTATCTGAAAAGTAAAGTAGTGTAAAAAAAATAGTAAAACTGAATTTGTATAGATATAAAAAAAACAAAAACAATTTTCAATGACCGTTTCTGTGTTTAGTTGCACTTAATGTGCCCTGATTACATTTTGGTCCCTATGACCAATCAGAATAATCTAAGCATAGGTATTAGCTAATAATGAGTAGTCCAATATTTTCTTAAATTGAATAAAATCAACGTCATTCTTGGCGTTGAAAACAGTATGCTGTAAAATCCAGTAGAAAAGAAGACATTTCATCAGTAATACGCTTAACTCACTAACTGACGGTGTACAGGACCAAGGAGTTTTGCCTGAGTTTCTAGCAACAGACATTTTATCCCAACAGCAACTATGTTTACCATAGCTGAAATTCTGATACCATCAGCTTGTGTCGATTTGTCTTTTGTTTTCTAAGGGTGTTAAAAGGGTGTTCAAAGGTAAGAGAGTATTTGGGGGTTTAACTGATGTGGTGGCTAACCCTTGTAGGACCACTGGAGTTTGGCCCCTTCTTGCCACTTTGTCCTGGAACAGCCTATACAGCAAGAGGTGGACTCTGAGGGGCTTCACCATGGTTCAGAGAGAGTGCCATTTGCGTCTCTCCATTTGAGACTAACTCTAACATTTTAACGACAGACAATTTCTGCCTCTAATTCCAAGAACATTTCCGTACCGAAACATGAGGACACGTACATAACCCCTCACACATCGTATGTTTTTCTATGTTCACATGAACTTAGCATTGACTTTCATTAATTTGTCATTCATTTCTGCAGCCTAACCTCTAACCCTAACCTCAAATCTAACTTAAACTAAATTCACACTTTAGACCTAAACCCAGCCCATAACCCAAAAACGCCACTTCTTTGGCTTTGGGCCCCATAAGGACCAGTCGGTCCCCACGTACTATGTGTTGCAGAAAATGGTACAGTCTGGTTTGCTGACTGTACCAGTCTGGAATCAATTGTCTTGCTCATTCCTGGCATGCAGCTTCATGTAATCCATGTAGCGTTGATGGTGAATGATTTCTTCACTCTGCAACCTGCATCTGTGGCTGATTTTTGTGATGAGCTAAGGGGGACCTTGGAGAACAGCAACATAACAGAACATAACTTTACTTTGTGCATTTACTTTGCAGCTTCCCTTGAAATGGCCTCCAAGTGTGTCCTCCACATTTCCATTGAGATCCTGGTAAAGGTCTTCAGAGTAGCATTGTGCAGTTCCACGTTCTCAAGGATTGCGTGGAAATGAAAAACGTAAAGTTTCTTGACCTATGTGTGTGCTCACAATAGCTGATTTCTTGAACATCTACCATTGTTATATATGCAGGCTGCTGTTCTGTTGTCTTGAACTTTTAGAGCCATGAGGGGTACCGGGGTCCCCTGAGGCCTGTCTTTCTAAAATGCTTCTTCAGTATTGTTCATTCTCATCTTGAGTGGATCTACTTGTCTTGATGAACAGGAAGTAGAACATAGAAGGAAAAACTGTCAGACAGAAAAACTGTCTACATGAACAGTCAGGAAGTTATGTCTCTAAGAAACAGTCAAAACTGAGCACTTACCTGTCAGAGGAGCCGGAAGATATATCATCCGTCAGTCATCTAACACATGTCCTATTTTCAACAAATAGAGCTTTAGGAATCACCTTCTTGATACAGAAAATATCCTTTGTGGTGTAAAATAGTGTAAAAGGAACACACTGTATGTTTTTGACTGACTACTAAAATTAGTGACTACAGATCAAATTTGAAATAGTTTTTTTGAGATGCCTTTTGTGGATCAAACAACAACTGGTTCATTCATTGAGCCAAGCAGCCTTTCATACATAAGCAACGCTAAAGGTCAGATTTAATTGCTTTAGAAAACCAGAACCTCTTAAAATGCTTGAAAACAACAATGTCAACACAAAACCTTCAACAGACCTTTGGCAATATGTTAAATTATTGGCCAAGCTAACTTAAAAGCATCACGAGGAAATCTGGCTCATTTGGAAGTAAAATTCACCAAAATGAGAGGAGCTTTAAAACTTTTGCACAGGAACGTTGGGGCAAATCTTGGGTTGTTGACAGAAATAACTTTGACGGAAGTTTGTGCTTGCATGAAAATGTCCACACTCCTATTACTTGTTGTAAATATCGAGAAATCTGCTGTCAAATTAGCATGCATCTCAAACAAACAAAAAGAAAAAATGTCTCGCGTCCACCTACCTATATTATTATGATTTTATATACTTGCAACTTTTAACCCCTCTTACCATAGAATAAATTACTACTGTATGTGACCGTGCATCCTGTAGGGCTGTGAGTGATTACTTTAGTGCTTTGACATTTGCAACAGCTGTAATGAGGCATGTCTCTGACAGACGTGTCACCACCAGCAGCCTATGTCTCAGCCGCTCAGTTCAACACTGAGTAGGGAGGCACAGTGTGGCCAAACACTGGCATTCTTTCTAGATAATGATGGCTCACCCAGTGGAGAAGCAGCGGGAATGTGTTGAAGTCTCAGACAACTGTGCGCATGTGTGTTTTAGAAAGGAAGTGAGTGAGCGAGGCCCATCGAGAGCCTATGTGAAGTTTTTTAGTGTGTGTATGTGCGTGTGTATACTTGTGCCTGTCATTGCCAAGATGGAATCAGAGACTGGGAGAGGAGGCTGGCTTGGGACATAAAGACTAGGAGTATAAAAATGAGTGGGCCGAACTCGCTCATACAGTCCACCCTCCTGTCAAGTCAAGCAGGGCGACGATTTGCATGTGCACACCAGCCCGCAACAGCAGCCCCAGCGCCTATTCTGCATCTAAATTAACCAGGAAAATCAAGCGCCGGCTCTGTGGAGCTCCATGAAATGTATGCAAAATGTAGCTACTTCAGCAGCAGCTTGTTTCCTCTGCCACAACTGTTGTTTCAGTCCCAGCCGAATTACCACAGCTGTGAAGTGGAGGCATTAGTGAAGATTAACACAGAACTGGCTCATTAGAAAGAAAATCACACACTTTACTGTGCCTTGTCAAAGGATTTGCACACCTGGAGCTTTTTTTTCTCCACAATTTGACACATTGCAATACAGAATTACTGTGTATTTCTTTGGGATGCTATGTGATGGAGTGAAACAAATAGAACATACTTGGAAAAAAATGGAAGACAGGAGATATGTGGTTTTCACCAAGCTCTTTTAAAAATGTGTGTAAAGAATTTCTTTAAACACACATTTAATGTGTGTTTAATGCACACAAATGCATTAAACACTTTTCAGAATTCTATTTGCAAAAGACAAAATTTTTTTTTGTCATTTTTGCTCCATTTCACAACTATATAATGCTGTGTGTTAGTATAGACTAATTTACAATCTGTGGCCCATAGTATGAACATTTAGGTTTGCAATTTTACTTTCACAAAAATGCGCAAAAAAATGTCTAAACGGTTCATGGCAGTATATGTGCAGAGAGTTTTAGGTTGGGAGGAGCATAATGAAACTTCCAAAATCTTGATTTCTTGCATACATATTCAAACACAGATACCCATGTATGCATACAATTTACTTCCACCATGGCTCATGTGCTGAAGGCATCAATTTCTCATCCCTTTCCTTTGTATGGTAACGGTTAGGGCTCACTTAGAGACATAAAATTACTCCTTCAAATAGATTTTGATAGATTGAAGACAAATAAGAGTACAGTGCACTTATTTAAATGTATTTCATTTTATATATAGAAATTTAATCGCACACCCTTTCCTTTGTTTGCTTCTTGCAATTAGTAGAGCAAAGATCTGTTATTTTACAAGCAAGTGACAACTGGAAGATGAATTAGCAGGTGGAAATATTTTTAGGGGAAAGCGCTCCGATTTCTGTGCAAGTCTCCATACATCCGTCTTTTAACAGTATAGCAGAGCTGTTGCATCTCACAAGCTCCTTCCTGCCTTCCTCAGTTCTCCCCCCCCACCCCCAGCTGTTCATAATAGCCAGCTCACCATTTCTCCGGCAAGGTGGCTTTTAGCCAGTGATTGACTGTCACTTTCCCCAGCGGTGGTGGCTGGTGGAGAACAACGTCCCTCCCTGTCTGAGTGTATAGGAACCATGGAGAGGTTACACAGGGGTGTATCAGATACAGTATGTGCTCCCGAGCCTTGAAGAGCTGGTGGTATCAGACAGGAGCTGTCTCTGATCTCAAACCTGCAGAGTCTTGTAAATCTAAAGAGATGTGGCTTTCATTCTTTCTTTCTGATTTTTTGTCTCTTTCTCCTGTGACTCTTAAATGCAGGCTTTCATATGGATGAGTCAGATCAGCAGCGCACATTTAAAAATCAAAACAGTTTGTCTCTCTATGGGTCCCCAAATCCCCTTGTCTTGTGTTGCAAGCAATCACTGTGTGAATATGTAATGTGATTCAGTGGTCTTAGAGCTCCATTTGTTGCATATAGCTGCATAAGACCAGTCATCAGCAAATGTCCAAATAAATCATTTTCTTAAGTCACTTCTCTGAGTTTAATGACCGCAAAACATGTTTTAAAGACTTAGCAGCTAAAAGTCTCAGGTAAAAACAGCAGAGGGGAAAAGAAAAGGAGTGAGTGCTGCTGTTGTTAGTCATCTGTGATCCTGTCACTCAGTGCTGCTGCAGCATAGGGTCTGCTTCCTGTTAACAAGGTATGTTTACAGCATCAGCACTGGGCTCCCACCGTCTGCGGGTTTGTGCGTTTATGCTCCTTGTCACTCCTGAAGATTGACACGTCCACATGTCTGTTAACCATTAACTGGTCAGGAACTGCCATCTTTTTGAGGAGACAGATAGTGACAGGATCCCTGTTCCTCCACAGCGCTTCCTGGCTGAGGCGGACCTTCCTTTGTCGGCGTGTGGAGGGAGGCATGCGTCTAACCATTAACTGTATTCCTGACACCAGGTCTTACTACTGGGGTGACAAATCGCAACGTCCCTGCAGAACTTTTAGGATGGAGAAATATTAACCCCATCTCAGCTGGGGCTCTTCCTCCATCGGCCTGCAGATAAATGAAGAGTTGCTGATCGTTCCATCACCATCAACTTCTCCTTCCTCCCACTCATTCACTCACAGTGCTTGCGTCTCCTCAGGCACTTTTGACAGTGTGGTGTCTTGTAAAGGAGGAAGAGATTGATATGAAGCGAGGTTCATGTGCTGCGCCTGGGTACAGATGAGAGAATGATAATTTATGGACTCATCACTTTGCAGGTCATAAAAACACCATTTTTTTTTAACAAAGGAAAGCCCTCAAAGAAATTATCATTATGAACGAATGCAGAAGAGTGATTGAAGTTGAACAATCACTTAAATCGAGCCGGCACAATCAAGGGTTTTAATTCATGGAGCAGCTTCTCTACATTTGTGTCTTTCTTCTTCCAGTACAGTAGAGCGCATATTTTTATATATATATTTTTTATTCATGCAGTGCCTTGGAAAAGTATTCATACCACCTTAACCTTTAAACAGTTCACCACAAATGTAGGTGAAATTTAAAGTGATTCTATGTGTCACATCAACACGGTGCAGTGTGTGATTTGCAAGTGGAAGAAATATCAAACATAGTTTTCAAAATACTAAGCAAATAAAAAGGTGAAGGTTTTGCATGCAGTTGTATTCACCGCCTTTGCAACACAATGGAGATCTGCTGACAGAATAACTCTACAAAACTTGATGTGTTGCAAGAAGAAAGCCAGCACTGAAAGAAAAGCCTAAGTTCTGTTTGCCACAATCAACATAGTGGAAGCACCGAACATTTGGAAGAAGGTGCTTCGGATGAAAACAAAGTTAAATTCCCAGGTTTGCATGCAAAGTTGCTGGGCAGTGGTGAAAAATCAACAGTGTGTTTTACCCAGAACACACAATCCCCCTGCTAAAACACAGTGGTGACAGGATCATGCCACAGGGATGAGTTTCTTCATCATCAAAATCTGTCAACAGTTGTGTACTCCTCAAATCTGGCCTTTGTGAAAGAGTGGCAAGAAGAAAACCATTACTGAAAGAGATGCTTCAAAATTCTATTTGCCATTCACCATAAGCAGTGTACAGGATGTAGTAAATGTGTTGAAGGTGCTCTGGTCAGATGAGATCAAACTGAATGTGTTTAGGAATTTAACACAACACAATCCTCTGACCAGACAGAAACATGGTGGTGGTAGCATCATGGTTTTTTAAAGGCTCTGCACAGACAGTGAAGCTGGTCATAGTTGATGTGAAGAAGGAAGGAGCTGCTTATAGAGCAATCCTGGAGGAAAAAAAAGACAAATAAATGCTACAGTCACTGAGGGCAAAAAGGGGATCTAAGAAGCATTGAATCCAGGAGGTTGAATACAAATTATTTCTTTTCTTTTTTAACTTGGAAAAACATGCATAATTTTCTTTCCACTTTCCAGTTTTTAACTGCTTTATGCTGGACTATCACATCAAATTACAGTAAAAAAAAAAAGAAGTTTATGGTTGTAATGTGACAAAATGTGAAAAAGGGGCATGGATTCTTTTGCACAGCACTATAATTTATTGTATTCATAATCATTGTGGTTCCAGTGTGCTTTTTTACACCTTCAAAATATTTTCCCCATCCTTCCACCAGATCATAAAAGGGTAAAAGACACAACTGTTGCCTCCATCATTAAAACCTGCACCCCTTCATGAAGTCGATGCACTTCTGTTGCGTCTCGGCGCCCGTTCTGTAATGGCCGCTCACAGCCCAAATGGACTCAAGGGCTTTCATGTGTCCTGAACAGTATACTCCTCTCATTATGGCCCATAGTTATCACACATCAAATGGCCTCATTATTTTCAACAAGGAAAGGAGCGCAAGTGTGTGACCAGTTGGTGCTACAAAGTAACTTCCAAGTTCAAATAGAAAAAGAAAAAAAAAATCAGCACTTTGACTTGTACTATACAAGCAAAAGGCTGCAGAGATGAAGGGTACTGTATGTCCGCTGTCTGATGTGATTATTAAAAACAATAAAATATGGACCTTTGTTTTTTTTTTCCAATTGCACGTTTTTAAGCATTTAAGAAGCCAGATGCATGAGTGTGAATATGCTGTGCAAGATTAATATTTAACCCAAGCACATCTGAACTTAACACTCCAAAAAGGATTTGCACAATCTGACCGTTGAAGTGCACCAATAAGGTTTTGATTTCACAGCGACCATTGCATCAGCTCTCAGCTGAATTATGCCTATTTATAGTTTTCAAAGCATTTTACATCATTTACATAAAAAGGTCTAATTTAATATAAGCTGACAACAATTTGACAAGGCAAGATCAAAGGTTAAGCTAACACACAATAGCTGTTAAGTCTATTAGCATGGAAATGAATGCAACACCTCCTAATAGCCTGTTGTCATACCTACAGTGAACAGCCTAAATAAGTTGCAGTGAAAAAAAAATGAAAGGAAAAAAAAAAAAAATCACAAGGGCTGTACTTGATAAGACATACTCGTGTTTCTATGACAACATCCATGGCTCAAGCTAAGAATGCAGAGATTTGGATAATCGTTGTCACTGTGATGCATTTAATGTTTGTGCTTGGACAATAATGCTTGCTTAATGTCCAAAGGACCGCATCCCATTCAGAAATTCTAAACGACTGCAGGGACCTACGACACTGAGTGGCATGCAACACGTTCCCCTTTCAGTGTATTCTTATTTAGAAAATTAATAGAACTACTTGCACAGGTGCAAGATGCATGTCTCACACACTGAAATGGTTAAACAGTGACAGTTTTTTAAGTTATTTTTTCTGTACCAGAGAAAAAAAATCTCAACATTGTTTTCATGTTAATTTATTAGCAGAATACAAGTTAATTATTTTTTTTAACTAACTGGCATTATATAATCTAATTATTTTAACAGCACTGTATGTTACTATATAACTGTATTGCATTGGAATAAATTTTCCTAATGTGATTTCAATACTACTGCCTATGAATAGGATCTGGATATAGAAAGCTTTTAAAATAGCTTTGATGCAATGTGGAGTCACTTAAAATAACTAAATTACAGGTAGCACTTTAAAAATAAGTGACAACAGATTTAAAAAGATTCCCCATACTGAATAAAACAATAAAACAATCTGACAATGAGCTGGAGAAAAACACCTTCAAGCATGGATCCAAATTTTACCGAGGACAAATAATTCAAAAAATACTTTACTCATGCAAAGTTGAGAATTTCATTTGTTGGTGTCTGTTCAGAAATAGGTCTTACTGTTGGCAAAGCTGCAATTAATCAGCGAGAAATTAATCAGGTAGTAGTAATTTAAAGATGTATTGTTTTTGACCACTTGCTTCAGATTGTACATTTTACTTGCCGGATTGCTTTGGTAATATACGGAATACTCACAGTGGACCAACATTGTTTTGTGGTGAATGTGATAATGACTTTCAAGCTGTTAGCCTGCAGTTTCATCACATTTTATCCCTTTAATGACTATAATTGCCTCTCGAGGTGATATATTGATATTGGCCAAGCTCCTACGGGCTGTGTGTTATTCTATTGTGTTACTCTGAGTGTTAACAGACAGCAAAAAAGCCCTTTTGACCTTGTGATGAAGCAGGAATTTTCTCATGCACCGAGGAAGCCAAACAGACTGTCATTTTGCACAGTGTGTGGTCCCTGAGTACAGTCAGCGCATTGATTTGTAATTAAAAAATATCTGCTCAGTACTTATTGCTAATGGATATTGATTTCAAGTCATTCACAGAAATTGAATAGTTGTAGCTTTTTTTTTTGTTTAAATATTTTTAAGTATCTTCACAATGTTTCAGACATGTTCAATCTGTGATCTGGTTCTGATTAAAGAAAAGTATTGTTTTTTTCTTGTGAGAACTGATATAGTACTAGTGCCCTCTGCTGTTCACAGCATAGAACTATCTTTTCCTAAGAGTTTTGGTTAAGTAATAAGTCAAAGGGGAGTACAGCTTGTGTTCTCAGTGCAAATTATCTCAAGGCAAAGTCAATGTAAGACTGTGAAGAAGACTTAAAATAACTTTCTGGGTCTTTGGTCATTACTAATCAACAATTACTTTAGTTTTAAAATTTTCATCAAAAATAATTCAGTTCATTAATGCACAAGTTATATATTCTACAAATTCATTGCAGTGTTATATTTTAGGTGTTCATTTCTATTAATTTAAATGATTACGGATTAGCAATTACAAAAACCCAAAACTCAATTTCTTAGAAAATGTAAAAATGACACAAGAAACAAGACGAAAAAATAGCTAACCGAAAGCATTTCCACATTGTACATGCGCTCAGTACTCGGTCAGGACTTCTTTCCATCCACACAGTGTAGCCTGTGTCTCTGCTGAAACGTAAAGGAAGCCCAGGTTGCTTTGATAACGGCCTTCAGCTTGCTTGCATTGTTGTGCAGGAAACCCGGCAGGTTGCACTGAGACATTGACTTGCAGTATTCACTCCTCCAGGACGAGAACATAGTGACAGTAGGCAATCGCTTGCATTGTGTCATTGACTTAAAAACCTTATAACAACCATACATGTAGCAAATGTAAGGGGGAGGAAAAACTCCGCTTTTAAATGAAGAAACCTCTAGCAAAACCTTCCTGAATGCGAGTGGCCATCTGCCATGACCGACTGACAGAGCAGAATACACATAAGAGAAACAGAAGAACTGATACAGGAGTAATTTCTGTGTTAATCAGAAATAAAATGTTAGAAGCAGGAGTCGGACAAAGTTTAATTGTTGGCAGCAGTATCTCAGCCGATGCCCTCCTCCAGGAAGGCAGCACAACCAAACAAAATGCCAGACCAGGAGTAGTTTCTATGGAGAGGAGAAAAAAAATCAGAGAAATTAGCAGCTTAAATTATAGCAAATCATTCAAGCTGAGGAGTAAGAGAAGAAGAAAGTCGTCCGGCAACCTGTAACAGCATAACTACAGAGAGCTCAGGATAATCTCAGTCCTTAAAATGAGCCATGAAATAGGCAGAGCCAGGGAGAACCATCTTTCCAGACTGTTCCCCTCCCCCACCTCTGTCAGATACGGCCATACACTCTTAGATTGCCGTTCACATGAACAAACAGGAATCTGTCAGACAGAAAAAAATCACTGGAGGTAGAAACTTTGCCCTTGCCCTCAAGGAATTTGGATTCTGTGCCTCTCCAATCTCACACCTTGAGCTCCAATTGAAACGTTGGACCACTGGGAAACAGCCCAGTCCCTTTTCTCCTTATGCAGGTTAAGATGCTTCTGATGCTGTTTCTGCTTCACCAGTGGCTTAAACAAAAGGAATCTCCCCCAAATAAACATATCTTTATAGACCTCTCAAGGCTACAGTCAACCCTGTTGCTTGTACTTTTCTTTCAAAGGTTTGCCTTCCATCAAACTTTCCATTAATACACTTACACATTACACAGCACTCTGTAAAGAATGAACATCATTACCAGTGACCCTTTGTGCCTTACACTTCTTGTAGAAGTGTTCTGTAATTGTCTGTTGGATTACAGCCTAGCTAGTTTACCTCAAAGAAGGATTGTATTGTAAAACTATATATGCCTAAAGTGCTGTTTTTGTTTGGTGCATAAAATATACAAGTGTGTGTAATTAATCTGCATAATAAACGAGTTTCACTTTTTAAATTATGCAACTGAAAAAACCCTTTTTGATGATATTCTGACATGTAGAGATGCACCTGCTTGCCACACTGAAAACATATTTTATTCAATTCATAAAAGAACTACATAAAGTTGTTTTCCTCACCTCACATTTACACTCTACTTTATGTTGGTAAATCTCCAGTGAAATACATTGAAGCTTGTGGCTGTAACGTGACAAAATGCAAAACTTTTACAGGATTATAGCTTTACAATCCACTGTACAAATGAGTGGAGTCAAGTAGAATCTCTATAATCAATTTTCCACTAATAATGGGCATAAAAATGCAATACAACAAAAAACAAAAATAATATGAAAATATTAATCATCTTTTATATATTCTGTTTTCTCACTACAAAAATAAACTGAACCCTAGGTGAAACACTTTCATTGTACAACATTTGCAGACATGTGCTGTGGTTGCTAAGCAAACAGTGACTAATAATATCTACATGGAAGAGGTTTGCATTAGTGCAGCAAGCCAAAGCACAGCATGTCTCAGTCTCTACCAATCTAAAGACAATGAAGGTTCACCACACTGTAATTACACAACAATGAATTTGTCAGTCACCTCTCATACATATGAATGAGGGGGGACGGATAAAGGTGTTCGGTCTAAATTTGCCAGGGTTTTTTGACGTGAGAGCGAGAAAAACGGCCCAGCATCACATTCAAGCTATCAAAATCTCCCGAGGGAGAGAATTTTTAAGCTTTTGTGTGTCAGTCTTTCTCTGTCATGGCTGGATATGTGCGGCATGTAGAGGGCGTAGAGGAGTAAGAGACATACGTAACAGGTTTAGATGTTTTACTTAAAGAAAAAAAAAAAACAACATATGGCAAGAAGTATAGAGGCTGAAGTGGTTGGCTTTGCCTGTCAATAGCAAGAAATTACATGCGGTCACAGAAGAAAGTAAATACACCCAATTTTCTCCATTTAAAGGTCTTATACCACCAGAAAAGAGAAAACAAAATCTGGTCGGTTGCAGGCTTAGATAAATAAAATAATGAAGAAAAAGCATGACATCTGATTCAGCGTGAATAGGCATCCATCTATTTTGTAAAGGGGGTCTGCTACCTGTGGCTCATTGAACCTTTCACAATAACTGGCTAAAAATAACAATGAGCCAACTCATGTTTTTTTTTTTTTTTTTTAAATATACAATGAATCCTGAAAGTATTCACAGCATTTTACTTTTTCCACATTTTGTTACGCTACATCTAGCTTTACTGCAAATTGTATTAATTTCCTTTGTCAAAATTGTACATAAATACTCAGATATGATGATGTCCTGCTGGTTCCAAGCTTCTTCCATTAACCAATGACGGAGGCCACTGAACTCATTGGGACATTCATAGGAGCATAAATATTTCTGGTTCCTTCCACAGATTTGTGCCTAGAGACAATCCTGTCCCCAGACAATTTCTTTGATTTCATGTGTGGTGTGTGACCTCTGACCTTAACTGTCCACTGTGCGACCATATATTAATAGGAGTGTGCCTTTCCAAATCAAGTCCAGTCAACTGAATTTGCCACTGGTGGATTCCATTTAAGCTGTAGAAACATCTCAAGGATGATCCTTAGAAACCGCTACATTTTGAGCTTCATCAACAAAGCTCAAATCAACAAATACTTATGTAAATGTTATTTCTTGGGCTTATGTTTTTAAATTTGCAAAAATCTAAATTTTTTATTTTTTTTCCCATATTGTTAAAATGGGGTGTTTGTAGATTTTGAAGACGGAAATTAATTTACTACAATTTGGAATAAGGTTGTAACATAACAAAATGTGGAAAAAGTGTATACTTCCCAAATGACAATATATAAGTGAATTTTCACAACAGAATGATACTAAACATATCAGTAATATCATCTAGATATATTTTTCTTGATATACTTTTCTTTTTGTCTTGGATAAGTTTTCACAAATATATAGACACACACACATATTTATATTTTTTTCACTTTAACTCTACGTTAACTCTACAGAACTATTTACTAGAAAAACACTTTTGATCAAATCTTGCACGTCATTTTTTTTATCCTCCCCATCAGGAAAAAAAAAAGTTCCACAAGCAGAACCCCACCCCACTCCTATTAAACTTTAAATTATTTTTATCTACTTTTTTTTTTTGTAAGACTTAGTTCTTTATTTTATTTTTGAAATTATTACTGAACTGTAATTGAAAATCAACTGCATAGTTAAAAATTAGCTAAAATGTTCACAAGATGTTTGCACATGTTTTTTCCAAGTCATTTTAAATCATTTTCTTTAAATGTGATGTGAATAAAATGTGTTTACATGCTACTTAATGACACTTAAATCTTAAAATCTAGCTTTGATTATATTGCATTAGGGTCTACACTGTATTTTAACTGTTAGGTTTTTCGATGGAAGTTGTACTACTTCTCTTTGACCAGGAAGTGGTGCTTAAGCACCTACACATAATTACTGGGGATAATAAATGTCCTTCTCCCTAACTTGTTCAGCCATATTTACTAGCGCTGACTCCTTTTTTAATTGGCATACTTTATATTGAATATGCTTCATATCCAGCCTACAGCTTTTAACTAAGACCCAAGAAGTGAAGCAGTATGGAGCTTTTTTTTTTGTCACTATAGATCATATCTTTTATCCTGGGATGTTTCTAAAACATGCAGGAACCAGTTTCTGTATCAGCCTATGTCTGAACCCTTATTTTAATATCAGAAGGGGAAAAAGGATAAATTAATACCCCCATTACACTGTTGCATATTTGTCCCACATTTGAGTGTCGTAATCAACCACTGGCTTTCGTAAAAAATTGATCAAGCATCATAGTACTGTACACTACAGCTGATGGTTCAGCAGAGAGATCTCTATGTAAGCCGGGAAGAGTTTCTTGGAAATTTTATGAAATTCTCTGGTATGAGCATCGCAACTTTGAGAGGGCATATAAACAGATGAAAAAAATATATACAAATTTGATACAGTATTTACACAAGTGCTACTCAAATATTGCAATAATGCATCCATTTCCTGTATCCTTTTTGTTCATGTAGGGCCCCTGTCTCCATTGGCCATTTTGCAAGAGACAAGGTACACCGTAGACAGGTTATCAGTCCATCAAAGGGCAGCACAGAGGCATATAGGACAAACAATCATGCACACATTCACACCAAGAGGAACAAATTATCCTGGCAGTCATATATTTTTCACTGTGTGAGGAAAGTTCAGTACCTGGAGAGAGCCAAAGCATGCACAGGAAGAACATACAAACTAAGTGCAGAAAGACCCTGGGCAGAAAGATCCAAGGTTAGTATTTGAACCCAGGGCTTTTGCTGCAAAGCAACAGTGCTTCAAACTACACTACTGTGCATCAATCACCCTACAATAATCAATTATCATGTCAAAAATCTAAACTTTGCAAACTATCTTGTAGCACTCATAAAAATGTACTCACCTCAGCATTTCAAATGCTTAAATTGGCTCTAATTGATGGCAGTTAAGCACATACTTAGGATAATGTAGGCATGTAACCTCTTTCCTCATAAATCTAGTTAATTAACTAACGACCTTGGGTCACTTTCAAATTGTGAGCCCATTTTACTATAGAACATATAAATAAGATTTTACTTCTTTTCTGAAATGTTTAAATCATTATTATATATTGAAAAAAGGAAACAGTAAGATCACATCAAAAATAACTGAACTTTGATGCAGTAAAGGATAATTTTCCACTCTAGCCCAATACACATTCAATATTCAAAAACTGGTGTTAAGTTTTTCTTTTTGTTTTCTTTGAGCACATACTTTTATGATGTGTTGTCATGTTGCAGTACTGTTAAATAAAAAACATTTTAAATAGCATTCACAAATAAAATTGCTATCAGTGACCCACAAACAAGTAAATGAAAGTTTCCAAGAAAACATAACAGCTAAAAAAAATTACAGCTTCAAACGACATGGATAATTGCTAAGAACAACATTTACACATTAACAGTTAAACTCTATAAGTGGAATTCAAAACAATACACAGAAGTTCATATGTTTCATTATATTTTAATAATAGCTGAAAAGCTTTGGCTTATGTACTTTTACACCTTTGTTGTCTTTTGAGTGTGTTTTTTGTGTCTTTTTGTGTCTCTTTCTGATTTATTCTACTTTGAATAATCTCAGACAAGACCAAATTGACCTGCTTGTAATGCAACGCAGGAAGAAATTCAGTCTGTCTGTTCCCTCTGTCTTTAGTGGGCAGATGTAATCGATCTATCTTCAAACTCACAACTTGAAAACACTCAGATACAACATCCTCCTCCTGATGAAGGAAAGGGGGCTGCTTTTAAGGACTCTTCCACCTTACCCTGTCTCTCCTCCCTCTTGTGTCTAGGGCAATCTGACTTAATATATATTTATTAGGACAATCTCACATTTGTCCTGTCTACATTTAACATTTCAGATATCTCTAGTATCAGTCTTTAGAAGACAAAGGGTATAACTTTGTCTCATTGATGTGTTTTGGAGTTTTACCTCAGGATATTCTAAAGTATCCTTTAGATATTGATATGTGTAATATTGATTACACCTATCACCTTATACCAGCAGAAACTCATATTTAAGATATTTACAACAAAATTCTAAGAAGGAGCAGAGTGGCCAATATTTTACCAAATTAATAAAACCTTTTTTTCTGTGGGAGGTTGACTGGGCATGCACACAAATTGAAGGCTTGAGTGCTGAACACCTAAGCTGAATCTGTTTTGGTTGTTGCTGCTAAGGAGTCTGATGCAGGAAGTAGGTGAGCTAAATCAAATGATTAAATTAGCCTTTTAGCATGCCATCAAGTGTGGAAAAGGATCAATTCGTTTGATTCTGGTGTGTTAGAGCAGGGCTGCACCTAAAATTTGCTGGACAATAGATCTTAAGGTCATAAGTTTGAGAGCCCTGGTCTGTAAGATAAAAGGGAGCTCATACAATTAGACCAAGCAATAACTCCTTCATTTGCTTTGTCTAGGAAACAGAAAAGGTTATGAGCTTTATCAAAAGGTGTCTGCCTCATGGACAAAACAGAGCTGGTTCCACACTAGAGATCTGCTCTCACCCATTCTACTTCACAAAAGTTTAACACTACTAAAATACCATCATATTCTTTACCTCTTTGTCAGATCCTTCTTATGTCCATCTGCTGCCTCACCTAATCGCCTGTCCTCATGTTAGCTTGCCTTGCACTGTCATTCAATCTGAACCTGTCCAGAGTTTTCCTGGTGCTTTCTTATCTCTGTCTCCCTTTTAACTTCCTTTTCTCGATTAATCATCAGCAGAGGGCTGCACAGTGGTGCAGTTGGTAGCAATGTTGCCTTGCAGCAAGAAGGTTCTGGGTTCGATTTCCGGCCAGAAATCTGCATGGAGTTTGCATGTTCTCCCTGTGCATGTGTGGGTTCTCTCTGGGTACTCCGGCTTCCTCCCACAGTCCAAAAAAACATGACTGTCAGGTTAATTGGTCACTCTAAATTGTCCCTAGGTGTGACTGTGTGTGTGCATGGTGGTTTGTCCTGTCTGTTTCTATGCTGCCCTGTGACAGACTGGCGACCTGTCCAGGGTGAACCCCGCCTCTCGCCTGGAACGCAGCTGGAGATAGACACCAGCAACTCCCGACCCCATCAGGGACAAGGGTGAACAGAAAATGGATGGGTGGATGGATCATCAGCAGGAAAAAAAGAAAAAAAAAGACTGCCATTCTCTTGTCTGTGTTTGGGATCAACTTCACAACCAAAGAGATGCACATTTTTGGAATTAATAATAATTAATTTAAAAAAAATAATAATAATTGAATGAGAACAAGTTCATATTTAGACAGTAAGCCTAGTTCAGAATTAGGTACTGAGCAATGAACATGAATTATTTCATTTTCGGGTGTGTCAAATTAACGAAACAGCAAAAAAATAAATAAACTTTTTACATGGGCAACGCTATGTGTTGTAGTTTGTTGTGTGAGTGGAGCGTGGTGCTAGATTAAATGTCAAAACGGTCTGCCTTACCTCGGCTCTGGTCCTCCTCTGCAGGCCTTACCGCTCTCTGCTGCAGAGAGGGGCTTCGTGACGTCACTGGCGGCTCCAGCGGCTCGTTGATTGGAGAAGAAAAAAAATGGGGAGAAGATTGTGAGGTGAGTAAGATGCACGTTTCTTTCTTCTTCTTCTTCTTTTTTTTCTTAAAAAACCCAAAAACCTCGCGTCCTCCCTTCATCATTCACACCGGTGCAGACTCTGTAAGTGTCGCTGCATTGACGCGGCCGGTGCGCCTGCTCAGCGGTCTGATTTGCGTGGTCCTGTCCAGCGATGAGCCCAGAGCCGCTGCCAGGACCGGGAGAGAGAATCGGGTACACGCCAGGTTGTCGCCCTTCTTTCTTTTCCCCCCCGCTGCCTCTCTCTTCTCCCGGGAGAGCGCAGCCGCTGCGATCGGCATGGGTGTGAATTAACCTGCCTCCCGGCCTGCTTATGCGTTCTGTCATGACGGCGGCTTTCGCTGCTGCTGCTGCTGTAGCATCAGTTTGGTGATGCCACTCGTCCACACCCACATGATCCGCTGCTTGTGATTGATCTGTGTGCAGTGCAGATATGAGGGTCGGTGATTTTTTTTTGTTACCGCTGGACGTGGCGGTGTTTACTGGGAGCCCTTTTAGCTGCTGTTAGTGCGTTCAGAGGGAACCGTGGCCGGTCTGCACGGCGGGACTTGATGCTGTATTTAGAATAACGGGCATCCTCTGTACAATATGTGCAAGTTTCACATGCCGGTTTTACAGTGCACTTTGTACACTGTATTTTCAGGCGATTTTGCCGCTACTGTAAACCCAAGATCATCGACATGGATCAAAATAAGAATAACATCGACTTAACATTCAAACAATGATACTCCCTTGGGACTCTTCACACTGTCCCAGTAAGCTATTGGCTCTTAGGCTACAATGAAGAAGCTGCTGGAGTTTTGGGAACCATCATATGACTAACAGTGGGCCTTAAAGCTCTCCGTCGAAATTTCCTTTAACAAAAGTTGCAGTGTTCCAGCAGAAAAACGCAAGCAAACCTACAATTCATGCTTCAGTTCAGTGGTGGCATCTGATCTGGTTAATTTATTTACAACTGACAGATATGACCTGTCAGTTGTGACAAAGTTTTCATTTTATTTCAGAACTTACAGTCAATGTTAAGTTGGAATACCTTCTGCTAGGAATAGGGAGAGAGTGTTTAATTTGTAATGTCCGAGACTGCACTGCCTTTTATCCTGCTTCAGAATTTATATTGTTCTAGTATTTTGATTAGTTGTGGGGCTGCAGGAGGAGTGTGTTGCACAAGGCGCCATTCCTGCAAAAACTGCCAATGCTTTAGTTCAAAGTCAAGCATGTGCATAAAGACGCTAACATCAAGAGTTATTCACCTTGCCATCAAAACTGGTGCTTCAAATATTTCCCCATAATAACGCATTTGGACAAATATTTTTCTCTCTCTTCACGAACAGCTGGATGTCTTGTAGCCAGCTGCATAAATCAAACTATGATGCTGCTTTTAATTGAATTTATTGAAGCATCTCTAGCATAGCCACCCTTTTTCTCTCTTTAGACAGGAAAAATATAGCAGAAGCAAGATTTGAACCTCCTTGTGTACCTCTAAGGTTGTTGCAATAATTATTTTATTGTTGGCATTATTTTCTGCCATCAATGCCCCTCTAATTCTTTTCATCTGCTGTGTGACAGACCAGTGCTGCCATGTATTTTATGCTAGCATAAAAGACATGCTTTGACCTTTTTTATAAAATAGACCAAAGCAAGTAATCCACATTTGTAAAATAGAAGGAAAATAATACATGATTTTCATTTTTTTTTTTACAAATATCTGAAAGGGGTAAATTATTTATTTAATTATTTACTTAAAATACTTAAAACAAACCCCTATATCTTGCTGAAAAGTTACTTCTAAAGTAGTTTTGTCTTATTTCAAGTTTACTAAGATATTTGCACTGGAAATGAGACCAAAAATACTTAGTCAGATTTTGTGTTTTTTCAGTGTACACTGGCAGCTCCGGACAAGCTAAGCTGCTCTAACGACAAAGAGGAAAGTTTTAAGCCTGGTCTTAAAAGTAGACATGCCGTCTGCCTCACAGACTAAAAGTTTGGAGCTGGTACGACAGCAAAGAAGCTTGATAACTAAAATACGTGCCTCCTAAACTACTTTTAGAGATTGTTAGGTGCTCTGTTAGGAACATATGGAATAATCAGATCTTTGATGTATAATGGAGCTTGGTTATTATATGTAAGAGGAAGAGTCTGAAATTGCATTCTGGATTTAACAATGAGCGAATGAAGGGAAGCTAAAATAGGAGAAATATGATCGGCCTTTTTTATTGTTAGCAGAACTCTTGCTGCAGCATTTTGGATCAGCTACAGGCTTCTAACTGCATTTTGTGGACTTCCTGATAGTAAAGAGTTACAATATTACAGCCTTCAAGTAAAAAATGCATCGACCAGTTTTTCAACGTTCCTCCTGAACAAAATATTTGTCATTTTGGCAATATTATGGAGGCAAAAGGACGTTCTAGAAACCTGTTTCATATGGGACTTGAATGGCAAATCCAAAAATAACACAGAGGTACCATGTGGATTCAGTGGTTGACTAAGCAATTTGTTTTTTAGTCTATCTGGTCCAAAGACAAGAATTTCTGTCATGTCAGGATTTAAAAGCATTAAATTGATAAAACGATACAAATGTCTACTCAGAAACTTGCAAAGTATACAGTATTTAATCAATAAATCAATGTTAAGAGCTAACGCTAAATACCAAAGTAATGAACAAACTGGCTAAATTCAATGACAATGTAACATGTGAAAGTCAATTAATGACACCAGACAGAAATTTTCAGCAGCCCAAACACGCTGGATTCAGCTATGCTAATTGGATAAATGTTTATAATTTTTTCCTACCAACCTCACAGAATTGGCATTTTAGTTTATTTCTATGGAGCAAGTTAGTATGGCCCACAAGAGAAAATGACAGGATATGTCAGGGGAAATTCACTGTTCAGTGAGTGTCAGTTGGTGGAAATGTTGTGCAAATAATTCAGATTACATTTAGGCACACATTACTAAATGACATTAATAATACAGACATTATAATACCGCTCTGGAGGATACGTTTCAGCTTTTATTGGATGAGGTTTATTGTGAGAACATATATAAGATAACATCTCTTGTATTATCTTAACCAATTGTTTTATTTGCTTGAAATCAACTATAAAAATAAATTATTGGGCTGTGAAAGGGTTCATTTCGAAACTGGAGATGCCAGTTGAGAAAATGGCTCAATTAGTGGGACGATGGTCGTGTCGCACCTCTCATAAGCGCCCGCCACCTCCGATGTTGCACTGCAACGTGCCAGTTGAGAGCTGCAGCATGTCTGGGTGAAGGCCTGGCATGCTAGCTGTGATGCACCTTGAGTCACTCTCCTTCTCACACCCCAAACTAAACAAATCTGTGTCAGAGACCGCTGGCTCGCAGAAATAAATCTCAACCGGACTGCATGATGGAGCTGCAGAGACAGAGAGTGAGAGAAAGAGAGAGAGAGAGAGAGAATACTGAGCAGAGACTGTGAAACAGAGAGGCATAGTTTTCTTTTACCAGTTTATTAGAAAGCAAAGCTTTAGGCCTTTAGAAAAAAGGTAGATGGAGGGAGATTAATAATATGGGCTTCACAATACAGATAATTGTAAAGAAGAAAGAACTTGCCAGGCTCAGCATTTACTCAGACAATAAAGAAACACTGCAAATGTACTGGACACAGACGTTTGAAAGCATTGTAGGGACAAATCAATGACAGCAACAACATGCTAACAAGCAATTTGGAATCTTAATGTTTTCTCTCTCCTTCATTTTACGATTTTTAATTAACCTGTACCACTTGAGAACGAGAAAAAAGGTCCTCCTGTAAGACATGGAGATTTTTCAGCTGGTCAGTGTTTGAATATGAAAATTTCTGATTAGTTTTTAGTGAAAAGCAAATGTAGCAAGGTTTGTTCATGGTGGTAGTTTTCATTCTTTAGAAAGGTCTAGAATTCAGGAGAACTAATTTGCTAGCCATGATATTTACATTTGGTCCAAGTTAATTTGGTCTATGGTTACATCTCTTATGCAAATACATTCTACTGCTCCAGACTTATCATATTGGTAAAAAGAACTTTACATTGGCATTTACATTTACATTGAGCACTGAGAAAAAAAAAAAAAAAGAATCTTAGCTTTATGCTAGTATAGATTCTAAGTCATCCACGACATGATAAGGCCTTTAGGAGTAAGATTTCTGTACAAAACAAGAGAATCCACGGGTAACGACAACCAAAAACTACATAAGCAAGAATACCTACTCTCACCTGTCAAGTATGTTGGTGGAGGTGTAATAATTTGGGTCTCTTTCACAATCATGGGACTTGAGAATCATGCAGTCGTTGATTTGACCCCAAACTCCTCTGTATATTGAGGTCACATTGTCTGCTGAAGCTTGGCCTGAATTGGGTTACTAACAGAACAACGGTCACAAGCACAACAACAAATCTCTGACAGCAAGGCCGAGGAAAAAATTAAGAAAAAAATAAAAATAAATAAATAAATAAATAATCAAGACACTGCCATAAACTCCCTTCCCTTTGTTAGGATTCATTGAAATGAATGAAACTTTAAAAAGGTGAAGCAATGCTTTAACGACATTGAGCAAACAGGAACTTCAAGTTCTTCCTTTAGAAAGTGTTTAGAGGTTATATCATGAGAGTACTTTGTTCTGTACAGCTCTAGCCATTTTAGATCAATCTTTCTTTAACAAATAAGAACACAGTGGAATATTCGGCGATTCTTTTAACGTGGTAAAAACAAGAACCTTGCTAGATGATGGGGGAGTTGGTGACTATCTCTGGTGTCTATCTTAAGCGGTCATGAGCCATCAAGGAAATGAACGCTTCACAAGCTAATGCCCTATGATGAACTAGTTTCCAGTCCATCATAGGTTAATAAAGAGACACATTGAACGGACACACATATCACACCTATCCTTACATCAAAGAGCATGTATCAAATTTGCCAGTCTTAAACACATATATTTGAACTGTAGACAAAGCCAAAGCGCCCAGGAGAACATTTGAAACAAGCCTCGATCGGGATGAGAACCCTGGAAGAGAACAATGTTACCAACTCCACTAACATGTAGCCTTTTTTTTTTATTTTTTTTATCATGGCCTGATGTAAAATCCTAGAATTGGCAAAGGTTTACTTCCTTTTTATCAAAACTGTAGTTTTCTTCCATCTGTTTGTGCTATCCAGCCTTGATCCCTTCTTTTATGTTCAGAAACCTTTCCTGGGTGTGATAAATGGATTGGGAGTCGACAGTTTTCCAGGTCACAGCCCTCATGTATGCACTCGCTGATAAAGAGACATTTACTGAACCTTTAATATTATCTGTGTCATTTGTGACCTTGCTGCAGGGAACAGGTTCCCCCTGCAAGTCTCTCTAGATCTTGCTAGATTTTATTGCTCAGTTTGACCATTAGACAGCTTGCAAATGTGGAGATACGACAGAGGAAGAAGAGATTACATCTCTGCAGGGAGCTTCGAACAATAGCTTTTCAATAAATATCGACAGAAGACCCCTTAAAAGGAAAATAGTTTATGGACATTTCTAATGGGGAGTCTTATAAGTTGGGAATATTGCTTGGCATTAGTGTTTTGTCCAAACATTAGACAAACATAACTGAACAAAATACACATACTGCGCTTCCTAATGCTGCACACTGTGGCACACAGGGGGAAGTCTTGCCTTACCACCAGGTGGCTGCTTTGGGGAGATTGTTTGTTTCACTTAGTTCAGTACAACTGTCACTCTGACGTAGTTGCAAATCGGCCTGTGATCAGTTCAGAAAATGAGCATGGATCAGTTTTATTCCCTTTAGTTAAAGGAGAGAAAAGATTTCAGTTTGTTTTAAAGCCAGTATACGACCATTTGGTTCCAATCGAGTTAAACATTTCCTAGTTTTACATCAGTTTTACGATAGTGAATGCAACTTCGATGTCTGTTTCATGCATCTGTGCAAGAATAATTGGAACAGTGAGGGAAAATGCAAAAGCTTCTTCTGCATCATTTGTCATAACAGAAAGGAATACGCTGAACAATCCAACTCTGGAATGGCTTTGCCTGCTGACTTCAGTTTGGTGACTAGGTCTGTGACATTCTGCCTGCTTAATAACTGGGCACAGCTTGCCAGTTCTCTCCCTGATTCAGCCTTACCAGACGTCTAATAGCAATCTATGTGATTTCAGGGGATTTCCAGTCTATGAATGGTCTGCATCTGTGACTTGTCATTAAACTTCTTATGGTGGCTGTTTTCCTCATTCACAGCTGCTGTAGTATGTAGAAGAGTTCAGACAAATCTCCACTGCTTCAGGTTTCAGTCTTAGATTGTAATTTCATCCCAGATGTAAAGTAGCCAATCTTAAAATAAAAACAGTGCATGCTGCACTATTTGGGCAGCAGTTCACAGACGGATATGAGGTCAAATATTTTTAAATGAAACGGTTCATGTACTGGAAACTGGGGGCAGTTTGAGATGAGAATATTTTGCATTCTTTAGTTTATGTTAAAGATAATCTTTGTAATGTGTCAGCTCTAAGAAATATGGATTAACCAGCATTTTCTTCATCACTGCTAAGTAAGGCTGCTACTGTATCTCTATGCTTTTCTTTGTTTTAACCTGTAGAATAAAAAACCCTTACAACTTGATTGAGGTCGATACTATGTTGGATGTTACGGAGCCCCACTTTATAACCAGTGAGAACTTTTAGAAAGAATACTTGCAAATTTCTTTAAATTTTACATTTTAATTTTAAACCGTTTCAAACCTGTACGTATATATGCAGAAACAGTCAAATAAATTTGACAGTCGTCTCATTTTATATTAAAATAACAAAGATTAAGCTCTTAGCAGCAGCTTAGATTGCTTATGTCTTGGGCTGGACTATCACACCTCAACCAAAAGCTGTTTGGCAAAGAGGATATATATATATATATATATTTTTTTTTTTTCATGGGTGTAACCCCAAACCTCAGCTCTACTGCTTGACCCAGAAATGCATTTTCCTGGCAAATGTGGCGCCATATACAGGAAAATAAACAGCCCTTTCCAATATTTAGTGTCAAGAAACATTGTTGCAACAAAGAAAAACAAACATTACCAGATAGACCAGAAATGTAGTGTTCTGGCAGGTCTTCAAATAATCGGAATTTAAAGTATCATATATGAGAAGGAGGAAAAAAATGTTAAGTAAAGTTTTGTGAATGAAGAAGTGTGTGTTATTTAAGAAAAAGACAGTATTTATACTATACTGAGTTGGTCACGTGATTTGTATCTGTTTTCACTTTTCAGTATGGAAATTTAAATACAGTGTAGAATTTACGACTCACAGAGAAGAGCAGATGGTTGCAAGTCAGATAATTAACACATTTAGGTTTTTGGTCTTAATATTGTCTTGTTTGACCTCAGAGACTCAACCCAGAAAAATTATGTTGGCACCAGTGAGCACTCTCCTTAATGGAGCCATTTTCATTTCCTGGATCTCTTAGAGTTTTCCTCTACATAGGAGGACAAAGTTCAGGAGCGTGATGTTTACCTCGAACTAAACCTCTTATGTTTCTGCTCTATTAAATGTGTGGACTGTTATCGACAATGATGACATAAAGTGATATAAACAGTGACTAAATGGCCTCTGGATGTTGCAGTTGTTTGAAGGACTGTAATTTATTTTCTCTTTTGTTACTGTTTGCAAGCATATTTCTTGAGTTTGTGTTGTGAATAATTGCATTCAAATAGCTAAAACTGAGTTTAAACAGTGAAACAGTAACATTATAAGAGATAGCACTGGTAAAAGGAAAAGTAAACTCTCTTTGTTTATTTACAAAAATAGAAATGAAGTTTTTTTTTAACAATAATAAGATAATATTAAGATACGAGACATCAACACCAATCAAAAGATATTAGTTGCAAGATAGTATTTTAACTTAAAATGCACCACAGAATATATTTTATAAGATTAAGACTAAAGCACAGAGAAATTGACAATTTCACACTTGACTTGTTGGTTGGAAACTCTAAAACCCAATCTCTTTCAGCCAGTGAATGCCTCATACCTGAATCCTAACTGTGACTTGTGTTTTTTTTCTTTGCCTCCATCCAGGTACTCAGGACCTCTAAGTACAGAGACTGAATGTTCCCTCCCTGCGCAGTCATGTGACTGACCTGGCTCTGCCATTTTACGGTGGGATCTTTTCCTCCTCATGCTGACTAACCCAGTCTGCCCCGTTCTCACCATGAGGGGTCTGACCTCCGTGCCCTCATATTGGCGCTGCCGTCGTGCCGCATGAGCGCCTCCCTCCCCTCCAGCAGTTACTGCACGGAATGGCCTCTCTGGACCTGCCATACCGCTGTCCTCGCTGCGGGGAGCACAAGCGCTTCCGAAGCCTTTCGTCCCTACGAGCCCACCTGGAGTACAACCACACATACGAGACCCTATATGTCCTCTCCAAGTCCAACAGTGTATGTGACGCCGCCGCTCTGCTGCCCCTAGTGGCCGAGGGAGCTCTCCTCACGCCCGGCAACAACAAAGACCCCTTCGAAGCGCTCCGGCCTTCGGCTCTGAAGGAGCGCCACTTTCCCTGCAGGGAGCTTCCCTGTGCCGACGACCTCAGCTTGACCCCAGCTAACTCCAACTCCGAGGCCAGGTACATTCCTAATGTGGAGTTCCCCCTGGGGGAGATCTTTATGAAGAAAGCGATGACATCCACGGATCCAGGCAGCCATGGAAACCCCAGCACTGCTGTGGCTGTGGCTGCGAATGTGGCTGCTAGTGCTGTAGAGGCGGCTTATGAGGAGGGCCTGGCGAGGCTGAAGGCGCGGGCGTTCGAGCGGCTGGAGCTGGACGAGAGGCTGGAGAAGTTGTCGGAGGAGGTAAGTGGGATTGCCGCTGTTATCAGAATAAACTTTATCAGCAGGAGGTGTATTAACAGGCTGACTCTGGTGGCCATGTACTTGCACAAAGTGCAAGCCTGATTTCTGGAGGGGGTAATTGCAAAGTGCAGAAGCAATCAAGGGAAATACTTATCCCCCTCCCTCCTAAGGCTGGACATTAAACCGTCAACAACACTTCTCCTGACACTCTTCTGCTTTTAAAGAACCTTGAGCTCAGCAGCAGACGGGAAACTAAGGAGCTCATTAGAGCCACAATTTGAATGTGATCCAGTCCTTCTAAAGGTAACAATCTTAGAACAGCTAAGATGTTATATGTTCGAGGCATGGCATCTCTACACCTTTAATCAGAAACTCTCATAAACAAAGTGAATATGCAGGAAATTTGAAGAGTTTACCCAACCACCAGAAATGCATATTTCTTAGAAATGCATATTTCTTAGAAATGCATATTTCTTCACACATTAGTGTGCTCCTATTTATTTATTTATTTACTTTTGATTGTCTTAAGTTTCTTTGCATAAGAATGAAGCCTTCAGCTTCAATATTTCTGTAATTTGCCATACAACCAAAAAATTTAATAGACCTAGATACAGAATTGTAAGATGAAAAGAAAATGGGTTTTAAAATACTTTGCAAATGGAAATCTGAAAAGTTGTATATTTCACATCCCTATTTTGTAAAACATTCACTGTGATCTTAGCTGCTCTTTTGGTGTTTAATTTTTCACCTTTGCACATCTAGAGATTGACATCGTTGCTCATTCTTTCCACAATATTTCAACCTCTGTCAGTTTTGATGGAAAATGCTGCGAACAGCAGTTTTCCAGTGTTGCCACAGATTCTTATTTGGATTTACATCTGGAGTGTGACTGGGCCATTCTAACACATGAATGTACTTTGATCTAAAAAAAAGTTGCCACTCTTGTTCTGCTGTAGGTGAACCTCTGCCCCAGTCTCAAGTGTTTTGCAGCCATTATAATGTTTTCTCTCAGGATTGTCCTCTGTTAAACTCTGTCCATTTTTATAAATCAACTCCAACCACCATTTCCTTCTTTGCTGAATAAAAGCATCCCCAAGCATGACACAGCCACCACCATGTCTTAACCATGCATGTAGTCCAATACAGTTAAGGTTGGATCTCATCGGATCAGGACACAATCTTCCACATATTTGCTTGATAAATAAAACTATTTATGGTCTTCTTTCAACAACAAATTACATGACTACATTAATTGATTACACCTTAAAACTGTAAATCAATTCCATATTTATGAGATGCTTCCTAGCAGAAGTCCTTAATTCTTGATGTGGTAGTTACTTTGCGTTAGTTTGTTTGCATATTATGCTGAGGTTTTTTGTTTTTTTTTCAGTATGCAAATTTCAAAAGGACATGAAGCAGCTGAAACTGTCGGCCTTCTTGTTCTGTAGGTGGAGCAGAAAATAGCGGCCCGTGTAGGCCGTCTCCAGGCGGAGCTGGAGAGGAAGAGCTCTGAGCTGGAGAGGGCCAAGAAGGAGAGCGAGCGGCTGAGCCAGGAGAAACAGGACCTGGAGGACAAGGCCTCTGAGCTCTCTCGGCAGGTGGACGTCTCCGTGGAAATGCTGGCCAACCTCAAGCAGGATCTGGTGAACAAGGAGGCGGAGCTAAACCACAAACAGCAGTGAGAGGAATTTTAGTTTTCAAAGATTTCATTTGCAACAAAGTCGGTTTGTCTTATTTTATACAGGAGTATTTTTTTTCTCTAAATTTTACATGGATTGCACTAAATAGGCTACAACAGACTGGCGACCTGTCCAGGGTGAACCCCAACTCTCGCCCGAAATGTTCACTGGTGATAGGCACCAGCACCCCTCTGGACCCCACTAGGGACAAGGGTGTACAGAAAATGGATGGATGGATGGATGGATTCAGTAAATAGGAACATTTTTAAGAATTGTCAGACAAAATGGCACCTTATTGCAAATGATCACTAATACTAATGGGAGTTACCAGTTGTGTGGGCGAGCTCCTGATTTACAGCCACAGCTGCTACCTGCTCATTTCAAATGAAGACCAAAGCAGACTGCTGCTTTACAAATTAGTGCACAAACAAGTGGAGTTGTTAATAACCAGGAGCTTGTAATTTACCAACAACAGTATAAAAGCTTTTCCTCTTGGTACAGCACAGGCCATATTAGCATGAAATGGCACAATTGATTATTGTGGGGAAAACTCATATTAAAACAGAACGTTAATCAGGACAAATGTGATTTCAAAAAGCCAATCAGGCTTCTCTCTCTCAGTACACTAATTTACATACAGTTGTGGGTTTTTTTCATGGTTAATGGGAGACAAACTAGACAAATAACATTATGGAAATCTACAGAGCCAGAAACAGAGATCTAGCACAAAATAATTTTTCAATAATCAGGCTTTATCGTAATACTGTATACCATAAACTTGGTATACAGTGCAATAAGTTTTAACCTTATAAGTACAAACAGAGACTCGGACTCTAACCCTCCTTTCAACAGCAGGATGAAAACAAAAAACAAAAACAGTGCAGCTGTCCTGCTGCAAATGTTAGTACAAATCTGTGTGATCAATAATCACAAAGTGGGACAACACCTAACTGAACAAATCAGAAGATTATTAAATGCCAAACAAAAACAAACAGCAAACTGAAAGATGATACGGTATGAGCCTGCATGTGCACAAGCATTCTTTAGTTTCCAGTGATTTCAGGAGCAGCCATTTAACCACATCTTGCTAGAGAAAGTCCTCACCACAGGCTACTGTTTTAGGCTTAAAATAAACACGGTACATGTGACCGAGAGCAGATGAAGTTGGAGACAGCCTAAAAGACAGCAGGCAGCGATCAGAATCAAAGTCATTACACAAAGAGCTACATAACGTACCAGTTTTCAACCGAAACCTTTGTTAATTTCTCTTCAAGCCACACAGTGATAGCATATAATGGTGCCTTGACAACTCCATGAGTCCGTCTGTTGCACAGCAGCCTGCAACCTCCTAAGTTTTTCAGGTTTTTTTCTTCCTCTTTCTGTAAGATTATAACAAACAGTAGCTTTCACAAAACCCAAGCAAAGCCTGATTGAAACCTTTTTCCTTCAGAAATAAGTAAACATAATATATATGACTCTTAAAACTCAGTAACTTTTGCTGGACTGCTTCATTTGTCACAGGTGAGTGACTGATGTGCTTAAGAGTGTTAGTGGAGACTAAGTTCCCAGTGGGTTTAATTAAGATGGAATTAAGAAAACTTGATAGAAACTGCAAAAGACATGAACTTTCATGACAATCACCCTCAACATACACCTGAAATTCCAATGCAATGGTTCAGATTGAGACATAGTGGTGTGTTAAAATGGCCTAGTCAAATATCCAGGCCTAAAAGGAATTAGAAATCTGTGGCAAGACTTGTACATTGATGTCCACAAATGGTCAACTTTCAGTGTGGCTGTTTTTAATTGAAGAACCCTGCAAAAAAACATTCAGACACATATCCCAAAACACTTGCAGCTTCTGTAAGGTTCTGTAAAGTGTTATCTCAACTTAAGCTTTGTGTTGCACAATTAGCCAAACAATAATGGTACAATGTCCTGCACCTTTATTGGCACCCTGTTTAAAGAAAGGGTAAAAATAAACAAATCAGTTCAGTTGTATTATTTCACACTAATACAACTTTAACTTTAACACGCTGTCTTTTTTTTCTGCCTTGGTACAGGTAATGTTATCCTCCAAAGAAAGACCTGTTCCCCTTGTTTCTCTCACCTTACCCTTGTTGATGTTTTAATTCAGCAGATGAGTGTTACATCTGTCCTCTCCTCTTGTACACCAGTGCCCTTCAGGACCGATCAGGTGCTGATTGGATGGTTGGAAAGAAGCAGCTGGGCAGGTAGCAGCAAACTCATCTCGGTGCATCCTGCCAGTCTCTCCATAAAGCTGCCAAGCTCCTTCATGAACTAGTGCCACTTCTGCTCTGTAAATTGACTTGGACGTAAATCATGGCATTATGAAGCAAGTTGAACGTGATTTGGAGCTGTCTGGCAGTCTGGCACTGAAAGTGAGAGCTGAAATGCTTTCAGAGCTTTTATTGAAATTAATCCCAGACTGATTTATTGTTTGTTTCCAGACACTGATGTTATTTTTAGTTGCAACCTGTAAGCTGTGCAAAAAAATGTTTTTACCGGAGAGTAAGTCTTGTAACCTTCTCCATCCGATCCATTATGTTTGTTAAGAAACAAACATAATTAAATTTATGTCTCATCTAGACTAATTGATCAGAGATGTTGTGACTGATGTCCAAACACTGATATTAGTAAAGCTCTCACTTTTGTTCATTGATTGTTGGCCTTAAATTCAGACAAAACATTGGAGTGTACATAGCTATATACAAGTCTGGCATGAAGAGAACAGATCAAGGAGAAGAGACAGAGGAATGAAAGGAACCAATGAAGAACAATGAAAACTAATGAGTTTATATACAGAAGGAAAGAGTAGAGATTGACATTGAAAGTAGGTGAATTAATCGAGATGTATGTGAAGCAGCTGTGGCAGAATGACAGCAGGAAACTTGAGGTAGGGGTAAAAAAGAATACAGAGTATCTGAACTAAGACTCAACAAGAACCACAAATCTAGAAAAAAAAACAAAAAAAAACAACACTAACCTGAGAGAAATAAATCCAAATTAACAAAGGCCTGAACAGAAGAATAAACCAAGAAACCAAACACAAAGGAAGGAACTGATATGGCAAAACCTAATGCATAATGAACACAGAAAATGTAACAGAGGATGGCAAGACCAACAAAACGTAGTTAAACCAGACGTTTACATATAGTGAATAAAAAAAACTTTTTTTTTCATTGTACAAAGTTGATAAACTTCTCATGGTTTAGGTCAGTTAGAATTACCAAAATTATTTCTATGTTCTAAATGACACAATAATGAGAGAAAGAATATGTTAGAGATTTATTTATTAGTGGCTTCCACCTTGCCTTGCTGAGTGACCTTTTTGCTCATGTAAGTACAAGACACATTTTATAGTGGATTATGGCTCCGTCTCCAGCTTCTGCAGGAGACAAGGTTTTTGACTTTTGTTTCGGGGTCAATTTAAACATTTCTGACCAAAACATTTTCATCTCTGGATCACAGAACCAGACTCCACTCTTGCTCACAATTTGTCTGATTTCTTTTGACTTTCTCATTGAACATGGACAATGTATTTGTATACGTCTTCATGTAGTCCAATGAACTCCAAAGTACTTTACACTATATTAAGTCATTCACCCAACCATGCACACAATGTGATAAGCAACTATATTATAGCCACAGCTGCTGCCTTGGGGCTGTCTGACAGAAACCAGCCTGCCATGCACCAGTGCCACCGGGTGTGTGAAGTGTCTTACCCAAGAACGCAACAAGACAAACAGATTTGTTTGTTTCTTGTGTCAAACAAGAAAGCATGTGTTTCCTTAAAATACATCCACAGCTGTGCGTCCAATCAACTCAAATGTCAGTTAGTCTATTAGAAGTTTCCAAAAGCATACTTTCATAATAGTAATAATAAAATACTGTTTTATTGATAAATTAAAAAGTTTGTTCTCTCAGAAATAAGAGAGAGATCCTCCAGGTTGTGAAACAGAGGCATTTAGAAATAAAACCTAAGTGAAAAAGAAATGTCTTACCTTTCTAAAAAATGAAAGTCTAAACGACATCTTTACATGACAAACCATGGCTCCTTTCGTTTTTATCTTTTTCTTGACTCTTCTGCATATAGAAATGTAGAAGTGCTTTCTATCATAAAATGCTCAATTTTTATTCAAACAGCTGTTTCAAAACTAATAACATGCACACAAAAAAAATCAGGTTGAACTGCGGAAACATTCTGTACAAACACATCTCCACACATCACTACTCTGTGTCTGTGTCTAGAAATAATGCATGGGCTATTTACCAACCCTCACTAATGGCATTGTTAAATACCATGTAGATAACAAACAGACAATCAAATGAACACATTGCATTAGTGCCTATTGATGATTAATAGAAGGCTATAATTATCGGTATCAGATAGCAGATAGTGGTGTCATCTGTTGACTACTAAAAATTGTTTGGTTTATAAAATGCCAGTAGTCAAAAGATGGCTGTTACTGTTTGACAGTGTGAAGCATCCAGCCAACTTGGTTTCTTAGGAAACATTATTAACATCAACACATTGATCAGCTTGAGCTTTGGGGATTCCTGGGTTATTTGCGAACATTATAGGCAACCTTTTGGTTTGTGAGAAGGCTGAAACCTGGATCTCAGCATCTCTGATTCAACACCTGAATCAAATGAATGGTTCATTACTCAGCCTCTGCTGGGCTGAAAGATGCTGATTATCCTTTTGATCCAGGCGTGTTGGAGAAGGAACGCATATGAAACCTTGAACAGGTCCGATTAAAAAACATTCCACCATTTCAAAAGGAAAAAGGATGGACAAATATTCAGTCACAATGATGAAAGGAACTTAATGATGTATTCAAAATGCATACTTGTGTGGATCCTGTGTGGATTAGAGGAGTGTTGCAATAAATCCAAACTTGTTCACCAAATTCTTGTTTTTAATAATTCTAGATGTTGTAACTTGTTAAATCATTGCACCCTGAAAAACGACCTGTTGACCTGAGTTTATGCACAGATGAGTGTTAAAAAAATTCCTCCTGCTAATACTTTACCAACAGGATTGTTCCTGTGCAAACTTTAGCTAAGATGTGAATAGGCTACCTAAACAGTTCTTAAGCATTTTTTCATTTAAAAGCTATCTGTGAGACAGAAAATACACAGACACCTGCCACTTTAAATGCTACATTTAATTGTAATTATAGATACAGGAAATCATACATAGACGTTTCGTATGTATTTGAATGAGATTGGCTTTTGTAAAGCTGCTGCTCACGTTTCCTGGCTGAATCAGAGCAAAATTGTGAAACTACTTCCTTAAAATCCTTTCCTTAAAATCCTATCCGAAGCAACCTCTTCTCCAGCGTGCACACACACACGAACGCATGCACATATCATGTGTCTGTCTCTCTGAGGAAAAGCTGGCAGTGAAACAGGGAGCTTATTCAGACTCTAAAGTACATCATAGGTCTGAGGTGGAAAAAGGGCATCACAGTTAGAAAATTTACTGCCAGCCCAATGACTAGGCAGACTCCAATGAGCTGGCTGCCTTTGAATAACACAGTCAAACATTTTCTTTGACTCATCCCAAAGCTTTTCTAGATCACGAAGATATCAGCGGCTGCTAAGGCCCTCAGAAACTCCAAAAACAGGAGTAATGTTTCCCATCAGAGGTCTAACTTTTGTGACTTCTGCATTCATAAATAGCTTTCTCAAACTGAATTTTGCCTTCAGCAGCACTGAGAATAAAATGACACCCGTCTGATCATTTGTCCCGAGCTTAAAACCTTTGTAGGTAATGATGATGAGCAGGCACAATGCCTCACGCACAGTTGCTCATTTATTACTTTGTATGCAGATGACATTGTAGAGAGATTCATTCACAGAGCAATTATGCACCACAAACAGCTCTTTAAATAGTCACTGTATATACATAATTAAGATAAAACTCCCTGGGATGAAAACAAGCAGAAGTTGCTCGGGCGTGGCTGTTAACTGGCTTAATAACAGCTGGAAAAAATAAGAACAGCTGGAATCATTAAGAAACCAAGGCTTGCGGACAAATGAAATTGCTGGAACAGCTTAATTTCAGCCTTTAAAATTTTCTCTCAGACTTTAGAAAATCTGTTCATTTTATCTGTCTTTGGAATTTGCTGGATGATCAAAATCTGTTGAAGCAAAACCCATCACTGGTTATAATTGGATATAATTGAATCACTAAATAAACAATTAGAACTATTAGACTAACAACTATTAGAAAATATTGGCTCCAATCCGGGCTGCACAATGGCGCAGTTGGTAGCACTGTTGCCTTGCAGCAAGAAGGTCCTGAGTTCGATTCCCGGGTTCTGCACGGAGTTTGCATGTTCTCCCTGTGCATGTGTGGGTTTTCTCTGGGTGCTCCGGCTTCCTCCCACAGTCCAAAAACATGACTGTCAGGTAATTTAGTCTCTCTAAATTCTCCCTAGGTGTGAGTGTGTGTGTGCATGGTTGTTTGTCCTGTCTGTTTCTGTGTTGCCCTGCGACAGGCTGGCAACCTGTTCAGGGTGAACCCGCCTCTCGCCCGGAACGTAGCTGGAGATGGACACCAGCACCTCCCGACCCCATTAGGGACAAGGGTGAACAGAAAATGGATGGATGGATGGATGGCTACAATCCACTAAGATATGACCCTCTTCCTGACTTTGCAGACTTCTCACGGTGAACTGTTTTTTGTTTTTTTGTTGTTTTTTTTAGAGAAGCAGCCAAGAGGTCTATAGTAACTCCAGACAAGTTGCAGAGATCTGTGAACAGGACAGCTGCTGGTTGTAAAATCGGACCTTTATGGAAAAGTGGCAAAAAAGAAGCCTTTCTTGAAAGAAAATTACTGTGTACAAACCATGTAGGCCGCACAACAGATGTGTGGAGGAAGGTGCTCTTGTCAGACAAGAACAAATTAAAATTTTTGGGTATTTTGTCAAAGGCTATGTGTGTTGGAAAACTTCAATTTCACATATCCTCAAACACAACATTCCTATGGTTCAACATGATGGTGGCAGCACTATGATGTGGGGATTGTTTTTCTCCCTCAGAAACATGGAATGGATTTGGAATTGGAAAGACAGATAATGAAAAATGTGGCTCAAGGGTCATTATTCACTCCAATTCAGTAGTTATCCATAACAAATAACTACTGAACTGCAGTGAGTAAAATACTTAACGGAAAATATTGCCCAAACCTAATTAGTCCCAAAGAAACAAATTCTCCTGTTTTGAGAATAGAAGAATTTGTTTTGCAGATGCCTTCACTGTTTTCTTTAGGAATATTTGGAAAGGTTTTCATTATTAAAAATATTAGTCGTTAATTATTTGTGGAAGAATATTATGCTTGAACTATTGGGTATCAACGGGCCTCATTTAATCACCCTTTTTATCTGCAGGTATATTACTGTATCTGGAGTGCGCAATAGCCATGACAGTCTTTAGGGAATGTTCTGTGAACAGCAAGTATTTGTATTCTGACAGTACAGACCGGTTTTCTGTCGAGATGAAAGCAGTTATGATCGTATTTGATGGATAACTCAGACTGAGGTGAATGGATGGCTTGGTCGATATTGGTCTACATTTAGATGAGGATTTATGAGCAGAGGGACCGTGTGTGTCTGTGGTTAGCAATAAGAAGCTAATACAAGTGTCCTACAAGTTGTGTGAAGCTATTTGAAAGTGAGGAAGAGAAGAAGAATGGATAACTTTGTCTTTTTGGGGGGATTTATCTTTCCAGTTCTCGTTATTAGGATTGACGTGTAAGGCTGAAGTAACATAAGTCACAAATGTTCTGATATTATTGAATCACAAGGCAGACATATGACAGTGTTTCAGGTGTGAACGTGTGTGTTTAGATGTATTTCAGAGATCTGTATGAATATTGTTGAGATAAAACTGTTCATATGTCATCATAAAATCTCTGTGTTTGTATAGAAATATGGATTAAAACAGGAAGACTGCACCTCCCATCATTTCATCCCCTTTACTGACAAGCATCCTGTTTTTTCTGCTTCCACATGGCTGCAGATTTTCACCTGTTGTTTCAGACGCTGCAGTATGTTCTTTTTTCCTTCCCAGTCATTGTTCTCTTTGCCTTAACAGACACGTTCCACTGTCTCTCACCCTCTGCTTTCTCACATATTTCTTTTTGCCTAGGGATAAAAAAACCCTCCACAATATTCTTTTTTCTCCCTTCCTGGATTCAATAAACAAGGTCAACCATCGTATGAACAGTTTTATGCTGTTAAAATATTATGTTTGCCAGACATTTCATCCTTTCATTCTGTAAGAGGAGGAAACAGTATTGGTTGCTCCTGTTATCGTCATACGAAGCAAATTTCTGATACAGTTGAATAATTGATGAAGACAAGCTGCATGAATATGCTGATGCCAAAGCACAAAATGCTTTCACTTACTGGTTACTAACAAAACATCTTTTTCTATGTTTCCTCATACAGCTCTATGCTGCTTTCTTTGGTTTACATAAATGGGGTGAATGATTTGTCCCTGTTCTTATACTAGATTTTTAAAATAACATAAAATAAAATGTCTGACAAATGACGCAGTATTCTGTTTACCTACATTAGATGTACTTCACTCTGGCTGCCTGTTGAAAAAACTATTAGATTTGCTAATTGTGCTCACTAACCAATCTGACTAGGCAACACTAGTTGATAACGATGTATTTCTCTATATTTTCAAAGTATCACTGCCAGAAATTTGGAAAATTTCAATTTGTGATGATTTTGGCGAAATACAAACAATATGACTTGGGATACATAAACAAATAATTAAAAAGTTTTACTGCCGTAGGTCCATAGCAGACATAGACTACAGGTAATGAGTAGTTTGTCCAGCCACTGGAAAGAAAGAAAATCATTATGTCCATCTCAACAATCAGGTATTATTGAAAAAAATTCCTTCTGACTGATCTCTGTTATATTTTCATAATGATGTGACCACCTCACACTTCACCAAAGTTTTGCAGTCATTGCCTGAATGCATGGTACCTAAATAGTTTGCAAACATTTTTTGCACTTCAAGCACTTCTGTACACTGTGCTTAATTTGTGGAGTGCTAATGATGAATTTGTGATAAACTGTGGAGTCCTTATTCATACGGTTTAATATCTTTTTAGCAGTCAGTGGCTGGACTGTGTTGTGTGTCTGACATATTTTAGAAGACTGAAAGACGTACAAATAAAATGTTGTAACTGCTGCTGCCATTAGTCCTACCAAGCAAGGCAGCCATGTTAGATTTTAGGTTGTTTGTGTGACTGACTCTTTGACTGGCCAATCTGAATTATGACTTCAAGATTGATTTTACTAAAACAGGCATTCTGACAAACTTTACTTTTTTTCTTCCACTTAAGTTTCCTTTGGTATGCTTGGATGCATCACATGGATAGACAGCTAATTTAACAATTACCTTTTCCTGGTTGCAATTTTCTCCCTTATTGTCTCAACCATAACATCGCATTAATGTGTTAAAGATGTTGGGTTTTTTTTTGGGGGGGGGGGTTTTATTGGTATGTAATATTCTAAAATTACAACAAACTATTTTCATAAGTATCAAAATTGCCATAAATATAATTTGAGAAATGTCACCCTGTCTAAAATAAATATTTAAGTTTCAGTTTTTAAATTGACCCACTGAAATAAATTTACTTATTTAAGATTGAATAAAATGCATCTGTATTTTCTAACCATGTGAAACCTTAAAGGGCAATCTTTTGTGAAAACAAAAAAGAAAAACCCTCCTTAAACAGTTCACATTCATTTCATTTGCTGATTCATTGTTTTGTTGTGCAGCTTTTACGTCTGGCTGACTGTCAGCTACCTTGACTAATTTTGGATTCACAATTCTTGTCATCTGTGCCTGGAGAGGAGTAAAGTTAACTGTGCCAGACACCAAACTATTTTTATCTCTAAATGTCCCCATTTCAGAAAAACTTATTATGCGTGTTGCTGCCGCTGCTGAGCTGTAGATTCTGGGATGTCTGATGTTTCGATGCATCGACTGATGGATTTCGGCTAAACATCAACCGTCCAAACTAATGACCATCATGCTCACAAACAAACACACTTCTGACCCAGTTTTCATTTAATGGCTGGGACATTTTCAGTGACTCCTTTTTCATTCTCAGGTGATTTCTCTGCAGTAGCTCTTCTGCTACAGAAAAGAAATGCATCTGTCTACATTTCAACATCTTAAAAGAAAATATACCAAAAAAGTAAAGTAAAGATTAACTGTTCACATTGGAAGAGGTTTAAATGATTCGGTGCCACAAAGACAAATTGTTGCTCCAGTTGTATCCACTTAGAGTATCTGGGATTTACTAGGACAGCTGCTTCTGCCCTCACACTTCTGTCCCATTGGGAAATAGCTTCTAGTTTAAAAACTGTCCTTATGAAACTGCCTCCTTCCACTGTGTGTGCAGGGAGGTTTCCCAGATCGACCAGTTCCTTCAGGAGACGGCGGCACGAGAAGCCAATGCTAAAGTGCGCCTGCAGCAGTTCATTGAAGAGCTTCTGGACCGAGCTGACCGTGCTGAGAAACAGCTGCAGATCATCAGCAGCTGTGGCACCACACCGAACGGCAGCTTGGGGCGCTGCAGTCTGCAGGCCTCAAAGGGCACTGGGCGCCAGGTTCGGATCTTTCAACATATTTTTAGTTTGTGGTCATAATGTGGTATTTTTGCACTACTGTTGGATTGTTTTAGTTCCGTTTTAAAAGTGTTTGAGGGGTAAATAAAATAGCTAGAGTAATAGAGATCAAATTCATCGGGAATGCTGAACTGTCAATCTTTGCCTCAAAACACACATATGCATTTTTTATTTATAACGTCAATTTGAATTAATGAGGGTAGTCACAGACATAGTTTGCTTTTTAAACCTGCAGTTCTTCAGATCTCCTAAAGTGAAAGATCAGGGAGGTTTTTGGATTAAGTTCCTCCAACAGGAGGCCCCAGATGATCTTTTGATCAGCTGATGCTTCCTGAACAAGGAGACTACAGAAACAGGAAGCATGATCCTTGTCTGCTTATCATTCAGCACCACATCAGTCAGAACGTCGAGTCTCTGCTGCAATTTATCCTTACCAGAGAGTGTAATGCACAAAGAGGAGCCTCTGCAGCTTTAGACTGACGTCCAGCTCTTTTGTCTCCAGGCTCAGGGCTTGAACTATGCCACTCTCCCCTTGTGTTTTGCCTTATTACACAACGACGCAAAAAAAAATAAAAGAAAAAGAAAAGAAAAAAACAACTAATATCCAAAAGGTCGATCTTAAAATGACACCTTTTTAAATTATTATCCAACACCTGTGGATAAAGAGGTGACCTGCTTCATATTCTGCAAATGTGTGTGCTGCCATGGAAACTAACTCCTGCTTTCCATCAAGGTTTTAACAGGATTTTTAATCAGATGTGCTTCAGATCTGCCTGAGACTAAATTTTCTCTTAGATTCTGTGTGAAAATCCTTTGCTTCAAAGACCGTCAGTGACTGTACAGAGGCATTATTAATCCCTTACTTAGTGAAATGTTTTGCCATTGTTCATGATGCACAGATACTGACAAATGTGTTGTCATCCCTTGTAAAGGTTCAAATTAATCCTTAAATTATGTTTCTCTTTTCTCGCTACAGCATACTTTCACAGTTTTTTTCCCTAACCTTTAATTTGTAAATTTGATCAAGCAATTTCCGAATATCCATATAACTGCTCCATATACTAATTTACAACCACCTCAAATAAATAAGTTAAATTATATATATTTTAATTTATTAAGCAATTTCTTTGCATTCATAGCTATATATTCATTCTTTAGTTATACATTCTAAAAGATAATTTAACAAAAGTCACTAGTGAAATACTTATGAATCCCTTTAAAACAAATGTATGTTTTCATTGATGTCTTACACAAGACAAAGTGCTTTTTCCCTCCTACCATAACAAATGTAAACATGCAGTTTGCTAATCTCTAATGGGACTCAAATGAGAATTACATTCAATTTCTTTTGCAACAAATGGCCCAGGGCTATTTGGCATAAAATAAATGATGAATGTGTGGCACATATTGCTTTCTGCCAGGTACAACAGGAAGTCTGTGATGCTTTGTTTCTCCTCCAGAAGCCCTGGGAACCTTGTGCATGGCATTATGAACTCTTTGAATCATCAGGACATTTTAAATCACAATCTGATGGACTCTACAAGCCAGTTATTATATGTTGTTACCATGTCTTTTAGTAAGTTCATGATCCAAAACATATGGTTAAATCAATACAGTTATGGTTCACTGGTGAACCTTTTACCAAGGCCATCCCAGTTCTAAAACCTAGGTCTTGAATCGGAATCTGAATTCAAGAGTGAAGAGCATAGTGCTATTTTCAGCTAAATACAAGCTCAGATAACCTGTAAACGCCTGCTAATTACATTTCCAGGACTGGAAAGTTTCACTTCTGTTACCATATTCATTCAGAAATGCTGCGTTACCCATTGTTGATCAATACTGTCGCCTACATTTAGCTGCATTAGTGTTAAATGTTGAGATATCTCAGTTTCGTGTTTGCATGCATGTGCAGTGTTGTCTGACTTTGAAAAATCAGCATGATAAGCACAAGTGCGGAGTAAAGCTCAAACTGTCTGACACCTTGTAACGCCGTGAATGGGAAGCCTGGAGTTGTTACCCAGGCAGCCGCCCCCCCTCACAGCCTCTCTTCCTCCCTCCATCCGGTGGCAGCGGGGTCGCCCTCATCTCCGAGGAGACGGGTCTCACAGCCAAAGACTTATTTGAGGGCTGACACTCAGAGTGGACTTGTTTCCGGCTCTCTCTGATTTTAATTCCAGGCTGATTTGAAATGTTTTCTCACAGAAAACAAAGGGAACACAGCTTGAATCAAATGTCAGCGTTTGCTGAAATTTCTTCAAAGCGGAAACATACTCAAATTTCATCCAAACCGCTATAGATGAATGCATTATTATTTTGTTCATGTTCTGAAGGTTTGCCCCTCTTCCGTTTTTCATCAGTGTGTCTCGGGCTCAGAGCCTCAGACAGTTTGCCTATTTCCAGTATAGACCATTTCCACTGACAAGAAGTGGGAAGAAGGGAAAAAAGGAGAAATTGTGCTTGTGTTTGCTCTGCCTCTGAGGCATGTCAGTACACAAACCTACACCTCTCTGTGCTTCACTCATGTCTATGCACAGTCTCGTGCAAACAGCGAGTGCTTTGGGGATGAGTGATGTGTGAAAGAGTGACGAGAGGAATTTGTTTCAAAGAAAACAGCGTGAGAATCAGCTTTTAAGACCTGTGAACAAACACCATTGTCATCTGCTTTCCATAAATTTTACAATTTATAGATTGAAATATTTATTGATCAGGTTTTATATATATATATATATATATTTCAAATTTTAACTTCTAACAGCTACTGTCTTGATGATCAGTATGCTGCCTAAATTTTCAGCTAGCCCTACTTTCTTATTATTTGTACTTGATGGGGTTTGCATAGATGTTCAGATTTCTCAGGGCAAGAAGGTTCTGGGGCCTTTCTGTCTACAGTTTGCATACCTGTGCATGTTCAGTTTCTTCCCACAGTTCAAAAATATGCCCGTTAGTTCAATTGGAGATTCTAAATTTGCCTGTAGACTCAAGAGATTGATTGTCTTGTTTTGTCGTGTGTGTGGACTGGTGACCTGTCCAGGTTGTGTCCCATCTAGCACCCATTTACAGCAGACACCAGCCCTAGAATCAAACAGATGTAGACAATTGTTGGATGTCCTTTGGATAATCACACTTAATGGTTAATTGAAACAGGCAAAAAGATTAAAAAAAAAGTTAAATATGCATCCATCAGAATTTTTAGGCAGATTTTCCAGTTTTTGTAGAGCTTTTATCCACCAGTACAGATTTTGGCTCCTTTTGAACTTGTTCAAATATTCTGAAGTTTACCAACTTCTGTATATTTATTCCTAATCTTCCTGCTGTGAGTGCTCATTATATTAGACACTGTATGTGTGAAAACAACAGAGTTTTCCCATTTTAATCCAAAGACAAACAGATAAGGAAGATGACATTTAACACTGCTTTGTATTTTACTAGCAATTAGCACAATTAGTACATTAGGATTTCTAACTTTAATCATTGGTATGCTTTTTTTTTTTGAGAAGGAATATCTTGACTTTAACTCTTCTGCCACTATTTCCAAATTCAGCTTTCACCGTAACAGACAGAGGCTGATTTCAAAAGAGAGCAACTTCTGTGTCACTTGGTTAGCATTCCTGTTGTCTGCTAAACCTTGCTCTGGGTCAGTTCGCTCCCTCCCCAGTTTTAATGTCTCCAGGCAACATGTAAATTTTATAGCAAAGAGGTTTTGTTTTGTGGCACTTAAAACTGAATCTATCCTTCACACATATTCAATTCTCGTATTTTTTAGGTGGGTTTTTTGGTTGTTTTTGATTAGTTCTTTCTTTCAAAATGATCTCTGCATTAATAATGCTTCACCCCAGGAATGTTGGTGTTCCATCCTGGTCAGCACTTTCTTCTTAGTGTTAGTGAGTTGTGAATCAGCACCATACTGGAAAATGATACACTTGCCCCTCAGATGTTTTCCAGATTCCAAAACTAATTAACATTTTTTTATTTTTTTATTTTTTTCAAGATTTTCATCTCTTCCAAACAAATTAACTCTTTGGTCTCACTTGTTTACTTGTCATTTTTCTTCAGAGAAATTCCAGCCTCTCTGGGAGCACAAGAGGAATGTACCAAGTATCAGAGAGACGATCTTCTCCCAGCACAGGGTAGGTCAGAAACTGTCACTTGAAATTTGAAATGTATTTTTTTTTTTCCAGATAAATCTAAAGACAAAAACAGAAGAAAAACAGGTTGTTTTTCTCACATGTAAGCAATAGGTAATTCATGCTTCCTTTATCTATTTGTTTATTTAAAAAAGAGATAAGGAACATAGTCAGAACCTTTAAATGCGCTAAATTTGGCCAATAGACAGTTTTTTTGGTTTTTTTTTGCCCAAATCTAATGTGAGATTGAAAATGTCTACAAGAACAATAAAATTTACAGCATCACAACATAGCTGTTCACTGTTGTCAGAAAGACAATCTCTCTTTGTTGGAGGTGCAGAGGTTTTGACCTATTACCCAATGCTGTTATGTGATAAACTGGTCAGATTTATTGTTTTGTGTTGTTTACATGATGGATTTTGTTGGGTCATGGGAAGTGTACTGGAGTTTTAGCATCTCCCTCAGTAGCAGCACTGAGACACAGGGTTGATGTCCCAATCTGAAGTGTGACTGAACTATTTCTGGGTCTCTGGCACCAACCTCAGACACATGGCTGTACCGTAGTATTCTGACTAACCCAACTGTCATTCCCAGTTGGTAGTGAATGTATTTCCTGTTGTGACGTCAAGTCTTCCCCGTTGAATCACTGACAGCAGAACAGACACAGACACACATTGTGGCCAGAAGCACTCGTCTGAGCCTCCTGTCTTGGGTTAATAATAGCTCCTCCCTAAGGATCAATACAGTCTATACCCTTGCTGTTGTTAGGCATCATTTTAGAAAATAGAAAGCGGTTTTTGTGACTTATTGAATATGACTTCATCAGTGTAAGCATGGCTTGCAAAGATAAATCTGAGAAATGGAAAATATTTTAGCATGTGGTGCAGATTATACAAGGCTTTTCTTCTAAGACAAAATAAGACAATATGTCTTCACTACTGATTCAGGTATTTTACATTTGCTCTCTAATTCCAGATTAGGTTTTGTGTTTGTATATTAAATTATGGTGGATGTTAGTAGTTTTGATACAGTTTAGAGGAATACTTCGTTCTGTTGTGGAGTGAATTTCTGTTTGTCGCCAAGCAAACTTGTGGTAATGATGCTGGTCCAAGAAACTGTTTTTCACTTAACCCCCATTAAAAACACAATCTGTCATTTTCAGACAAATTTTTCTGTGAAAAGCAGAGATTTACATGCTTTGGTTGAGTAAAGAACTACATTATTCTTGTTTCTAATTTATGGCTTTATATTTATAATGCAGATTTCAGAGAGGTTTTGATTCTTATACGTTTCTGTGCAGGTTCATGTTTATGTTTCTAAAACTTTTATCATGCTAATAGTCAGTCAAGCTTATTTTGTTATTTAGCAAGACTAAAGTAACTTTGAAAATGAGATGTTATAGATGTGTTTGGCTTGTAGCAGGAAGACCATGTTTATGTTTAAATACCCTGTGTTCCTCTGCAGAGCATCAGGGAGGATAAAGTCTGTCTCCCAGGGTTCTGGAGGTTACGACAGCGACAGCGTCGAGATGCATCCCATGGAGGATTGTCCTGAGGCACAGTACTATCACATGCAGTGCCGCATGGGCGAGGGTGGCTACGAGCGCTCCCCGGGATGCGGGTCTAGAAACTGGGGTCTTCGCAAGCAGGCCATTCAGAACTGGCAGCGGCGACCGTACAGGAACAGCACCGAGGGTGAGGAGGGGGACGTGTCGGACGTGGGCTCGCGGACCACCGAGTCTGAAGTGGAGATGTGGGAGCAAGAGCGGAGAGCCGTGGCTGAGGTTCAGCAGTCTGCAGTACCCTATCCTTACCACAGCAGGGCAGCGTATCGCCCTAACACGGGTAACAGTTGTTTGCAAAATAGTCACAATCGAGCTATTTTCTTCACCTCCCACCAAGGCAAGTTTAATGATATGTACAGTAAAGGGCTAAAACAAGTCGATGTTCTGACTTCAAAGGTTAGTGGAACATCGTAGAACTGGCAGTTGCTGTGCTGCCCTGATTAACAGCTGTATTAATTATATGAACAAGAGAGGGTGAGATGTTATTTTATCATTTAGTAATTTGGGATATGTATCTGCCAGCATTGCATATCTACAGATTAAACCTTTGCCCCTTGCTCATTCATCAGATTGAGTCCGATTTGATGGAGAGCAGCATCTACTTTTTATTCTTGCAACAGAGTTTCGTTTTAATTTAGGTCTGGACTTTAACTGGACCATTTGGTCTCATTAATATGCTTTGACCTAAATGACTCCAATGTATCTCTTGCTATCTGTTTCAAGTTAGGGTAAATGGACTGAACTTTCAGTGCTCTTTTCTTCTTGTCTTAGTGGGTTTGGAGTTGCACCATCCTCTTTCCATTTTTAGATAATAAGTTAAGTAGATGTCAGATGTGCAAAGCTTAGAATGCTGTTTTTAACCTTACCCAGACTGAAGCTTCTCCAGAACTGGGTTCTAGGGTCTGTCTGTTGTATTCCTTGGTCTTCATAATGCAATTTGTTCACTAATGTTCTCTAACAAACCTCTGAGGCCTTCACAGAACCGTTGGATTTACACTGAGATTACATTATACACAAGTGGACTCTATTTACGTGACTTGTGAAGACATTCTACTTCCACTTTACAATTATGTGTAATTGATAACATTAAATCAAAATGCCACACACTGAAGTTTGTGGTTGTAACTTCACAAACTGAGAAAAAGTCCCAGAGGTATGAATACTTTTGCACTGAACTGTATTTAGATCATGATCCAACTTTTGCATCAATTGCAGTTTAACCAGCTTTACTCTCAAGAACACAAGGAATCAGCAGGTTCAATAAACCATCTCTTACAGTTCCTATGGAGCTTTGAGACACTAGCTAGCCAGTCGTTGCTGCACAGCTTAGCTGCACAACAGATTGTGCATTTTTCTGTTAGCATCATCCCATGCCAACCTCCTTACAAACCCTGCTGCTGCACGCTGCGTTTCCCATCTGCTGTGGACGTATCAGGTGGACCATGGCAGTCTGGAACTGAAGCAAACTGGGCCGGGGCTCAGTGACAAATTCACATGTACAAATTTGGCCTCCTCATTGTTTTTTTTGTCTCATGTAACATGTTGCTGGCTCCTCTCTGCTCTGACGTAGTTCTCCCTATTAGGAGAGGCTCTGCCAGAGCTGTTTGTGTGGTATGTATCTGCAAGCACACAGGCTTGTTTTTTTTTAGTTCATTTGGCAGTCTTGAGTGTAGGAGGTGTGCGTGAGTGAGAGAGAGAAAGAGTCAAATAGTATGCATTGGTTCACAGCCCTGATGGTTTCAAGCAGATGCCTTCCAAGGCCAAAGATGAAGTGAGTCATGGAGGAGCAATTTTGCTTCGAGGCTTAAGGCAGGCTGGGATTGGACACACTGTAACAACAGCATTAGATGGGATAAAAAGTATAAAATGCAGAAAACTAATTATGCAATCTGGTTCTGCGGTTTTTAGTTGGAGATTAGCGCCACCATGTGACAAAAATGGTTTTACCACAGAATGGTGAAGACAAAACATTTATCTCAGATATTTAGCCGATTGCTTAACACTCATCATGAGGTAAGCACACCTTAAGGGGCAAACGACTCATAATGTTCAGGAATAAGGAGAGCCCATTAAAAATAAATGAGTGACATAATATTAATAAAAAATGATCTTTCAGAAAAGCTGCAACAAAGTTCAAGATGTACCAGAAAGAAAAAAATTAAAACAAGCTTTGAAATGGTACATTATCTGAAATATATAACAGTTATTATTATGCTTTGTTTCCAAAAGGCTCTCAGTTTTACTATACAGAAATAGATTAAATTAGTTTTATATATGGGGTTCTATGTAGTAACTGATAACTGTCCTTACCTGCACTATGTGTCTAAATTTCCCCAAGATAGAAAAACAAAAGAAATTCTTATTTGAGAATAGTTTTACTTTGGTCATCTTAAAGCCAGTTAATTCATCATCATCATCATCATCATCATCATCAACATCAACATCATCAGTTATCCATCATGGACCACTCCACAAGTCTTACATGCTGATGACCTTAATTAATAAAAGCACTAGTTAAAACAAAACTGTATAACATAGTCTAACAGGATCTAAATTGAGAAGCAGTTTTAAAATTTTTATGGCACAGAATGTTAACCTTTTCAGATGTTCTGTTCTACAAAGCAACACAAGTATTAAAAGTGTTTTATTTTAAGAACTCCTGAAACCAGATATTTCCATATACACAAAAACACAAAGCCTTTTCTTCTTCTTTATCTGACATTTAATCAGACTAAATCTTTGCTGTTTCAGTCTACCAGAATTAGTGTGCAGTGAGTAATGTTCTCCCTTGTCTTATTTCAGTCTTTATTAGTATGATGGATCTTTGTGTTAGTCTATTATTTTGTAATAACAAAATGGGATCAGTTTCAAGAGCTATGGAAACTTTCTTGAGGCTCTGTCTGCATCTGTTAAAGATCTGAAAGGCTGTGTTGTTGCTACAGGTCGGTCTGATGTGGTTTACAGCAAGCCATGCCGCCATGAAAAGAGTCCATCGAAATCCAATGAGGTGATAAGTCCAGAGATCCTGAAGATGCGTGCAGCACTCTTCTGCATCTTTACCTACCTGGACACGAAAACCCTGCTGAAAACCGCCGAGGTCTGCCGCAACTGGAGGTTCGTGGCCCGTCACCCAGCGGTGTGGACCAGAGTGCTGCTGGAAAACGCTCGCATTTCTTCCAAGGTGCATTGTCAACATTTGTTATTGCGCTTCATCCTCTGTTTCAAAGAAAATAATTGTGGAACAGTGTAACTATTGTAAGTATATGTATTTCTCTAGTTTTTGACCACATTGTCTCAGTGGTGCACTCAGACACACTCCCTCATTCTCCAAAACCTTAAACCAAGGCAGCGAGGCAAGAAAGAATCCAAGGAGGACTACCTTAAAAGCACACGGTGAGACACCGACATGTTCACTGTTGTAGCAGATTACAGCTTTAGTTCCTCCGGGGTTTTTATTCCTGCTCTGTGTGCTGCCTTTACTTGATTAACCGCATTGTTTGCCCAACTGTTGTGGCCGAGCGACGTACTGAGTGATTTCCTGAACAGTGACTGATGAGAGGAAAGCCAGCAGAGAGAACACGAGTGATGTATGCTGACGTTTCTGTGCGGTTTAATTATTCTCAGCATGTGGATATCAGCTTTTATTTGCCGGAAGAAAACAAGCAACAAGGTTTGATTCAAGTGGATTGTTGTTTGTATGAAGGACACACATTTAGTTGCATAAAGTTCTCTTAAATGCTGTATGCTGAATACATCTGATGATTCTTGCAAAAAGCGCCAGCAGCAGAGCTCCCAGGAGCATGTCTTGACGTTGTTAGAAGTATGATTAAAATTGACCTTTATTTTTACGTCTGTTTTTTTATTCTCTCTCTCTCTTGTGACCTTTTCTTATATTCCGGTCAAAAAGTGGCTGTCTTGAGGAAGGTTTGGAGGCGTTGTTAAAGGCCACAGGAAGTAACCTGCTGATACTAAAGATTTCACACTGTCCCAACCTGCTGACTGATCGCTCCCTATGGTTGGCCAGCTGCTACTGCCGTGCCCTCCAGGCCGTAACCTACAGGTGAACCATTGCCATCAGATCCCAACTATCTTAAAATTTTACAGCGTGAATCTTAGTTCATTGTATTTTTTAACCTTATTTTATTTCACATAAGGTAAACAAAGCCACTGTCTTCAAACTATATCTTCAAACATACATCATGTTTATTTTTTCTGCAGGAGCGCCACAGATCCAGTTGGCCAGGAGGTTATCTGGGCCCTTGGCGCAGGGTGTAGAGATATTATTTCTCTGCAGGTGGCGCCCCTACATCCATGGTAAAAATGATGGAACATTAATTAATAATCAGCCATAAAATTAATAACAGAAAGACCAATCCGGCGATCATGTTTTCATTAGAGTGTTTGTTTCTCACAGTCAACAACCAGCACGTTTCAGTAACCGATGCCTGCAGACGATTGGAAGATGCTGGCCACATCTCCGTGCTCTTGGTGTGGGTGGAGCTGGATGTGGGATTCAAGGACTCGCCTCACTGGGTAAATATTGAACACACGGCAGAATTATAGTGTTTTTGTTTTACTTAATACCCTAGAAAAATATTCTTATAGCGTGATACTTTTCACAAGACCCCTGTGGTAGTCCTGAGAACATTAATCAGAGATCTCAGTTGGGAGCATCTGTTGACAAGACAACCATTCATTGTGTACTCTAAAAATATGGCTTTAAAAGTAAAAAAAAATCCAATCTGAACTCAAGAAAATTATTTGGTTATATGTCACCGATGCCTTTTATTTTTGGTTTTCTTTTTCAGAACTTAAGTTGTGTCAACATATTGTTTACTTTGGTTTTTGATTCTTCCAGTACAATCTACACTGAGTGTAAGATAATCCATCCCACATGAATCATGAATCACAAGCCAACTTAAGAGATCGTGTTGTTTCATGATTTCTTGAAAATATAGATCATAAAAATAAATTGGGTGAATGTGTTGTACTAAAACGTGCTCCTACTTGGTCCTTGTGTTGAATGTGGGCTGTTCCTCTTTCCCATTTGTTCAGCGAGGAACTGCATGCGCCTGCAGGTGTTGGAGTTGGACCATGTGAGCGAAATCAACCAGGAGGTGGCAGCAGAGGTTTGCAGGGAGGGTCTGAAGGGTCTGGAGATGTTGGTGCTTTCATCCACACCGGTCACCCCTAAAGCCTTGCTCCACTTCAACAGTGAGTTGAGACTGATGTGTAACACGATTTGAAGTCAAATTCTGGACTATGCAGCCAATTATTTTTATTTTATTTATTTTTTTCTGTTTCAAAGCTTTTTCTTTAGAGCTCTTTTGAGTAATTTAAATCTCCCCAGATGTGAATTACATCCACAAATCCTCCTTCCAACCAGGTGTTTGCCGCAACCTGAAATCCATCGTGGTTCAGATTGGTATAGAAGACTACTTTGAGGACCCCAACAGCCCAGAAGCCAGAAAGCTGTTTGATGAAATGGTTAACAAGCTGCAGGTAAACAACACCTCTGTGTTTCACAGCAGTGCCCCTGCACTTTCCAAACCACTGATGGCCTAAAGTTTTAAAATTTTACAAGATGACCTTTTACGTGTCAGCGAATAGTTCCTGGTATGCAAAATGTTGCTCTGGCAAACGAGAAATTATACATTTGTTTTTGTCAGAATTGACTCTTGATTCAATTGTTGAATCTATTGGTGTTGGATGAGTGGGACTGACTGTGTGAGCTGGTTTCATAATAACCATGACTAGACACATGAAAGGCTTTGTTTTGATGTGTCAGACTGACGTGTGCTGCAATGAAGTCAGTGCTATGGCTTCACCACACCATGTGTTGGACACATTTATTTATTGTTGTCATGTTCACAGACCTCAGTGAACTTATTTGGAATTTTATGCGGCAGACCGATACAAAGTAGTGCATAATTTAAAAAATGATACATGATTTTGTATTGCTTTTAAAAAAATAATCTAAATTGTGACATGGAATCATTCTCAATCTCATTTACAACAATAATCCTGAATATCCTAAAGAAATGAACAGCGAATCAGGCAAGAGGCCCTTGGTAGTTGTAGAGCTGCAGCGATCCATTGCTAAATTGGGAGAATCTGTTAGCAGCGCAGCTATTAGTGGCGCTCCACAAATTTCACAGGGATTTATTGTTTTTCTCTGTAAATGCACTGGCCAGAAGAAAGCCATTGTTGAAAGTAAGTAATGAGAAATGCTGTTTGCAGAAGAAAGTGCGCTGGTCTACAATTCAGTTCGCCTTCTAAAATTCATCTCGTGCTGTACGTGTAAAATGCTTTGTATAATGGAAATGTAATACTGCACAGCCAGAACACTGTCAGGGTGAGTCATGCCGGTGGCAGCATCAGGCTGTGGGGAGGCTTTTCTTCTGCAGGGGCAGGGAAGCTGGTCAGTCTTTGAAAAGATGACTGGAGCTAAATATAGAATAATGCCCGAAACAGACTGCTGAAAAGAGTTGAGTTTGAGAACGATTTAGCTGCACACTTCAATGTTGGCATTTTTAGATCTTTCACTTCGCTGTAATACTGTAATGTATTGGTCTATCACACAGGTTCTAATACGGAAGGTTGAAATGAAAATGTGAAAAGAAAAAAATCACAGGATATAATATTTTAGCACTGTTTAGAGAAGGAACAGCCAGGGCCTCCTATCCTTTATCTCTCTTTTGTTTTCTGTTTTTTTCAGGCTCTAAAGAAGAGACCGGGTTTCTCCAAAATTCTCCATGTGAAAGCAGACAGCCTCTGCTAACATCCTTTATGCAGGTTGCTGGAGAGTGCGACCACAGTATAGTTGATCCGCGGGACACAGGTAGCTTGAGCCCACCTCTTGGTGGCTAGATACATTTGGAGCACAAGAAACAGAACCAAGAAAGATCTTATTGATGAATAAAGGCCCAGGATTACCAAGTATATTTTACTAAATAACATTCGTAAAACAGAACCAGATTTGATGAAAATGTTCTAAATGTTGGTGATCTTCAGTGGCAGTAGATTCTCAACCAACAGCCTGTATAAATCTTACTAACTCAAAACTTTCAAACAGTTTTGCTTTCAAAACTGTCTCCCATCCACAATCTCTCTAAACGTGGAGCCACTTGGAGTGTCACACGCTGCATTCTTACTTTTTGCATCTGCATTCTGCTTAATGCAAGCTAGCTTCAACATCAACTGCAGAAACAAGATGGGGAACGTTCATATTTTCCACAGATGCACATCAAGCATCTGTTTTCACAAGAGGTTGAGGCATTTTTTTCCTAAAGGTTTGTAACAGGAGCTTTATGCTTAGGTGTGATGTTGAGGAAATAAATGCTTATTGCACTCTGTCCCCAAAACTTGCCAAATCCAAGTGTGTGAACATGCACTGCTTCCACGCACTGCAGAAAGGGTGGGGGGCTCCCGCCCTGCAACACACAGATCATGATATCTGGAAAGTGCATGGTAGCGCTGGGTTTTGCCTCCAATACCATCCTCTGCTTCCTTGTATGAGAATATCCATGTCAGCCAAACTGGATTCAGTGTTTATGAACTTTGTTGTAATCTCTGGACCTGTTTGCATCAGAGAATAGTATGGAGTATACTAAGTCGCTGGTGCATTTTGTAGCGACGTTCATCTTTATTCCAGTATTTCTTTCTCTGGTGTGCCAATTATAAAAGGATGAGGGACCAGGCAAGTCACCAGTGTCCCTACTGGACCCAAGTTTGCTGTGAGCAGAAGCAGCTCAAACTGAATATAAAGTGTTGTGTTTCCTATAAAGCAAATTATCCAGGTGTGTACAGGTGTTCTAGTGTTTATATTCATACTGAACAGTGCCATTTGCATCACAGGGGCTATTCTCTTCATTTAATCCATTAGGTGACATCCTCCGACCATCTTCAGATCTTTTCTTCCACCCAGTATCACAGCTAGGGTGAAGGGAGCTGTTCCCTGTACATTAAGGGATCCGGGGCAAGTATTATGCTTCAGGTCTTCAGGACTTCCCTTCAAGTTAGAAAATTGATTTGGCAGAAATTTTGTCAAACTTTGATTAGCTGTATTGTCTTTTTGGGTTGAAGACAGCACTGCTCTACACATTTTCTGATTCCAGTGCTGCTTTACTACAGTGGAACAACAAGCCCGTTGATCTGATGGCTCTGTCTTGAGCTCAAAGTTTTGGATGTCAGAGGTGTGTGTTTGCCAGGCCTTAAAAAGGATTCACTGTTTTATTTGATAGAATGTAATCCCTACTTCGGACCAAAAATGTTTTGCATTCTGGTGCACTGCTTTCTCCTTATCTCTTAACTTTAATAATGTGCAATATTTTATCATTCTCTAAAACATGCACAAAATCTGATTACAGATTGAAATGAAATCACTTTACAGGATGAACATAACAGTCCTTCCCATTTGTTTGCTGCAGGTTACGTAGAGGGTTCTAACATAATCTTTACAAGAGTGAAATTTGCATGACATTTGCAAAAACTTATGGGGCTATGATAGATGTTTTGACTTATTTTCGGGGGGAGGTGTTGCTAAAACATCTTAGCTCATTACTTCAAACATTTGAGCTTTGGATATCAGATAAATGAGATGATAGCAAAATCAAGCCCATGGTCTCATTATCTCAAGATAATGGTATAATGAAACTGTAACCACAACTGCCACATATTAAGCACAAAGTATCCTAAGACATTTTCTCTGCATAGTAGAATCAGAAGTATTTAATGAGAAGTGAGTTTAAAATCTCGTTACTGACAAAATAAAGACAAGAAAACTGTTACTGCATCAAAAACAAGCTTAAATTTTTACTATCTTTAGATAATGAGACAGGGAAACCCTAATCTTTTAAAAAAACTTTCTTGAGGTTATGATATAATGAAAGCATTATAATGAGAAAATGAGATGCAGAGCTTAGGATAAGAGCATAAAGCTATGAAGTTGTCATCTCAACAAAAAAATGTTTAAGGCATTTTCCTATCAAAACAAGACTAAGATTTCTATCATTACATATTGAGCGCAAGATCTTGATATCTTCAGATAAAGTAACATTTGAACATAATAACAAAATCAGCTCTAGATTTTTGTCACCTCAATATGATGAGGCAGTGAAATTTTCACCTTGACTAAACAAGCTGAGGAAGTTTGGGCTTTGCTAAATGGGGAAAAACAAAATGCTGTTTTTCCCTTGCCTGTGAAAAACTGCCTGAAAATGAAAGAAATTTGAAATTTTAAGTCCTGAGTTTTGAAAGGAAAAGTTTGTAGGAACCCTTTGCCTGCTCACCATGAGCACATGTTAAATTATATGTATGGTCACATATAATATCCTGTAAGCTGTGACTCTCCGTCTTTTTATTCCACTCTGATGTGGATTGGTTGCTGGCTAACCTGAAGGAAAAAGGCTCACGATAGAGGAGATAAACTTCACAGTAGAGAAAACTCCCCACAAAGCACTTATTGATTTTGAGTTTCAGACAATCCTGCATTCATTATCAGCTACTCTGTATATAATGTTTGTATATAAAAAAAAAAGAAGACAAAAAAAATCCTGAAAAAATGACCGACATTTGATGTTATTATAATAAGGTGATGAGTCGGAGTGGAAAAACTGAGGTTTACAGGTCTTCATTTAGAGTCCAATGAATAATTACACATAGAGAACTATATTATGTCTAACAGTAGTGTTAAAATTGCAGTTGTGTACTAGATACTTTATATTAAATGTGCATCAGATTCATATAGAGATGGAGATTATTTAAAAAGGTTAAAGATGATAATTCAGCTATTTATTTCTATATAAAAAGAGCGCTGTGTACAGTATAATGTTGGCATGTTTGTGTTCATGCATCAATCATTGAGTTGCCTTTTTAACTGTTCTGCTACTGTGGCAAAAAAAAAACAAAAAAAACAATTAGATGTTTAAAGAGCTTTGATTGCCTGCAGGTTAATAATAATCTTCATTTGATCCCGTCTGTTGTTGCACTATAGAGAAAAACACTATTTCAGATGTTTATTATAAGAGTGTTTTTAATGTTTTCGGGTATTTAAAGAAAAAAAAAAGATGCACTTTCCTTTCTTGAACACTTTCCATGGCCCGTTGGTCATCCATTTAGACAGATATTTCTGGGATGTCTGTTGCTTGATTGTTGGAAATAACTGTAATAAATTGCTTATTTCTGTTTGAGAACAGGCAACATCTCCCACACTGGAACCTATCGCTCTCTTTTAACTACATTTAAGTGCTTTTTAAGTTGCCAGTATGACCTTATATTTGTATTTGTTGCCATCTTTGTTTTACTTCTACCCTGTAAATTTCACACTCGCATCATCGGTATTCTCGCTTGGTTGTGAATACGGACTCTTTGCAGACGCTGCAGGCTCAGTAGGCCATAAAACTACGGCGTAAAGGTGCCAGTGACACTGGAAAAACCTGTATCTTTGGCTTCCGTTTGTACTTACCTTATCTCAATGCATCATTCTTGAACCGTAACTTTTTTGACTCAAGTGTCCTCTGTTAACATTTTTATCATGCCGTGCAATAGGAGAAGAAAACTGCGTGAGTGTTAATGTACTTCTGTATATATTTTATGTATGAATGATTGTACTCTGCCCATTCATCTGAAGTGTGTTTTACACATTACCTCAACATTTAACAGGGCGATTATTAATGCATTTTCTTTTCTTTTTTTTTTTTTTTAAGTTTTTAGTTTGTTTCTTACTGCCATCGACAGGTGATTCATCCCAATTTCTGCGAACACATGAATTCTGTTGATGAAAACAAAAAACTTTTCCAAAAAGATCAAACAGCCTTCTACGATGACTGCAATAGATGGATTTTCATTCATTTGATGTCATCAATAAAACTGCTTTAAACTGTACTTCCTTTTTGTTCTTTAAATATGTGTCTATGTATTTACATGGGATGAACTATATTTAATATATATCTGAGGCCTTGACTGCATTACTCTAGTTATTTGACCCCAAAACAATTGGTATACAACCTTTCTGGGATTCTATCCGAAAACGTATTTTGCTGGTTTATAAATCACCGAATAGCTTTGCACCAAAATACCTTAAAGATCTGTTGTCGTTGTATCAGGTCTTCTGGTTCTAGTCTGCTCTGCATCCCCAGAACCAAACATGGAGAAGCAGAATTGAGTCTTTATGTTCCTCTAATTTGGAACAACCATCCAGAAAACTGCAAAAATGCTGAAACGCTGACTTTCTTTTCTTTACTTTGGAGTGTAATGTCGTTCTGTTGTTGTTGTTTATTGTATGTTTTTATCATTTAAGGCAGTTTGAATTGCCTCATTGCTGAAATTTGTGATACAAATAAACTTGACTTATATGGTCCTCCAACAGAGAACTAATAATGAAAATGAGTTTTACCAAGAGGATGTGATGAAACCAGTGCACCAAGAAAAGAATGACACTTTTGGGTGTGGCGGTGGTGCAAGGGTAAAACCCGTGACCCATGTACGATGCGGCCGTCATGGGTTTGAGTCCCCGCCCATTGGCTTTTGCCACGTCTTCCCCATCTCTCACAACCTGCTTTCCTGTTGCTTCACTACCAAACAAAGGCCACAAGAGCCGAAAAAAATAGCCTTATTTTCATATGTTAAATGCATAAATGTGAATAAGTTTACTTTCTTTTAAGCTTTGCTACATCAAAAAGTTGGCATATTCCACAGACGTTCACTTTCCTTGACTTTTGTCTTAATACAACAAAGTCTCGAAAAATATCTAGTTGTGTCAAAGTTAAAAAAATGTAGAATAATACTCACTCCTTTAAGACAAAAACTAACCAAGAGCCATTTATCATTTAGGTTTCACTAAGTATCGAATATGTATCATTTCAACCCCAGATATTTGTGCTTTTTCTCATCTGACAATGTTGAGTGAAGCTGTTAAAAGTGTGTCTTTAAATTTATTAAGCCAGAATACTTGACCTGCTGGTGATGGTGAAGCTGCAGCTGAATGGTTAATTCCTCTGCAGCCTCACGTGTTCCTCTGCTGGAGCAGGAGTCATGCCAGAACTTTGTCCCAGCGTTCTCCTCATCTTGTTCTCCCTGCCTGAATAGAGGAGGAGAGTGCACAGCTGACAGAAAACAAAGTTTCAGCTTACACTCATCCACACAATCTTCTAATCTGACTGATTTAACAACATTCAGGCAAAATGCTGAATGTTGTAAAACTCCTGTGAGAGTTTCAGAGGAACTTAAGATACAGCAACCAAGTGTCGTATTAATGTTTAATGCACTCAGGTGATTTTATTACTTCCAGAAAAACCACTGGTATTTGTTACTTTTGTTCCCAGTCAATTAAAACACCTTCTTTTGATGTTTTGGGTGTTATATTTGACAGCTAATCGATAAGTAGAGACCGTTTCATATAAAAAGCTATGAAGCTGGTGAATGATCATAGAACTTTTATTTTGTTAAAATTTGCACAATTTTTGTTAATTATCTCCATAATTTTTGAAGAAACATATTAAATACAGAAGGCACTTATAAAAAGGTAAATTAAAGATGTTGCTGCTATGAACATTAAATTCCTGATTTAGAAAAAAAAAAATAACAGCATCATGAAAGAATGGCCAAGACAAGAAATTACAGCACCGTTGATAACTGTTTAAACAAAACATTTAAAATGAAATTAAGCTGATTTAAAACCTACAGTACGTGAAAAATACTCATTTATCAGTGAAATAATGCCCGAGCTATGCTTATACATGGAACCTAATCGTTAAGACAGAAAGCTTTAAGTCAATGGTTTGTAATTTTTTCACTAGTTGGAGGCTCAATATCTTTATACAGATTGTATTAGGCTTTGTGGTCATGGTACACCTCCATCAAGCGGGTGGCCTCTCTCTGCCCTGAGAGCAAAGCACCATGTGTTGTGGAATAGTACTTTCTGTGGGTGGCCTCTCCTGCAAACAGGACCTGCAGCGGCTAAGAAAGGAGCAGAAGAAAGCGGGGGAGGGGAGAGACAAAAGGGAAAACATGTTAGAGAACAAATCCAGATTAATAGCAACATTTGCCAGTATTATATGGTTTTAGCCTTCCCAGAGGCACCGTCTTCTATTTCTCTTTCCCTCATTGGAGATTCACTTGTTGAAGTGCTGCTGGAGCTAACCTGAGTGTGATTTTAGCTTGGCTGGCCTGAAGGACTCTCAGCTGAGAGAGGTCAGGCTGTTCCTGCAGGAGTGTCAAATGTACATGAATAACTCCCATCAATCAAACACACCTCTAGCTCCTTTTCCTCTTCACCCAGAATCATCAGGTTTCATGCTCCAGCCTGGTGGGCAACAATCAGCATTTGCTCTCTGACAGCATTTGCTCTAAATGTCTTGGCGGTGTGAAGGTTGCTGATTTATGTGTAAAGATACATTAGATCTATGCATATATTTACCTAGTTTAGGATGACTGTATCTGAACTGAATGGGTGACAGATAACCTATTAACTTTTCCACATTTTGACACATTGCAATCATGATTGTCTATGTATTTTATAACCATTTTGTTTTGCAAACCCCAGTGGTGCAAAATGAAGACAATGATGCATAGTTTTAATTTTTTTATATAAATAAAAAGCTGAATGGTGTGGTGTGCATTTCCAGCTGGTGTGCAGTTGGTGTTCAGTTTCCCAGTGTTCCTGAATCAATATTAGCTGAGCTACATTATGCTACTGTCACACCTGCACATGGTTTGACAACATTAAACAAGCTTCATAAGTCTTTCTTTCTTTCTTTCTTTCTTTCTTTCTTTCTTTCTTTCTTTCTTTCTTTCTTTCTTTCTTTCTTTCTTTCTTTCACAAATGTCTTTGTTAATTGCCACTCTTCCATAAAGGCCAGCTTTCTGGAGTGCATAGCTAATAGTTGCTCAATCAAAAAATATTAGACTTGAGCTGTGGATCTCTGCAGCTCCTCCAGAGGTACCACAGGCCTCTTGTCTGCCCCCTGATTAAGAGTCTCTTTGCCTGGTCTGTCAGTTTAGTTGCTGTCATCTCCACTTCTCCCTGATCTGTTTGCTGTTTCTTCATCTTCATGATGCTGTTTGTCCACTGATGTTCTCTAATAAGCATCTAAGCCCTTCACACAACAACTGGATTGAGACTGAGATTAAATTACAGGTTAAGAGTGTGTAGTCTTAACCTGTAATTCTGAAGGCAATTGATTGCATGATAATTTATTTAGAGCGGAAAACGTGACGCACTCTTATTTCTCAGTAAGAAACCTTTGAAAATGACGTGTTTTCTCCAATTCACAATAGATGCAATGCTTTGTGTTGGCCTGTCACATAAAATTCCAATTAAACACGCTGAAGGTTTCAAAGTGACAAAATGGGTAAAATGCTTTTAGATTGTGAGTCCTCTAAAAAAAGATTTGTTTGAGTGAATGGCAAATGAGATAAACATGAAATGTACTTTGTGCAGTTGTCTTACTGGAGCCTTGGTGCTGTTTGCATAAGGCAGCGGCATGGCCAGCCTTTCACAGTCTTGTCCACTGGACCCGACCCTGGTGAAGGAGTAGGAGCCTCGGATGTAGGGGTTGCTGCCCCAAGATGAGCGCAGGATACGCTTGGGTTTTGGAATGTCAGGATTCCCTATCAACAGACAACATGAAGGGAAAAAGTCAGCATATATACTACTGAATGTTCAAATTAAATAGTTTGCTTTCCATGCCAGAATAAAACTCAGACAGGTCACACTCAGTTCAAATGTACAAAGGGTATATGCATGGTGATTAAGTGTAAGATCTTATATCTTAAGTCAATAGTGATAAATAAAATCAATGCTGACACAGAGGGAGCTGCAGTGAGGCCAGAGGTTTGTAGCTCTGATAGGTGATGAAGAAATTAGGATATGACTGTGATGATGGCATAGATTCTGGTTATCAACTATATGACTGCATGTGTAGGTATATGAATGTTTACTATCATGGGTTTGTCAGCATATGACTCACTATGACATTGTGCTGAATCATTAACTGTAGTCAAGCTACAGATCAGTAAAAGGGAAGAACTTAAGTACAAGAAAAACAGTTTAATCACTAAAATGAGGTGTATTTGCTATGTATTTAATTCTTAGACTTTGGTGTGCAAAGTAAAGCAAGAAAACAGCTCTAAAACCAGAAGTAAGTAGTTACTAGTTACTTTAGTTACTTTTACTTAGCTACATTTACCTAAGTAACTTTGAACAAATTTGTTTAGGAGCAGTTTTGCTGCACCATATTTTTTTACTTCAACTTGAGTAATATTACGAATAAAACTCTTCTTTGAGTCAAATTCTTGGCTACTCCGGTTACTTCACAAAATACAGCAAGTATGTTTTGACTAAAAACCCACCTGATACAGAAACACAGTGCTGAGAATGGTGAGACTTAAGGTTTGTAAAAAAGCTTCATGTTATTTTCTATTTGTTGAGTTTATGGTTTTGTTGCCCATTTTTTAATCTTATGATGATGTTATTTATATTTACTTATTCTTTTATTATTCCATTTGTATAATTTCTGTATAATTACAATATTTTAACAAGTTAAATCAGATTACACAGTAATACTCAAGTACCCTTATACGTTTTTACTAATTCTTTTTCTTCTACTGAAGTTATTTGAGTACAGTTTTTGGCTATTTAATCTAAAATCAGTTTAAATAAGGGGGACTGACACTGTAATCTTGTATTTTGACACAGACAAAGTCAGATGATAAAAAAAGTGACGTAAAGAGTTGTAGCCATATTCACGCTTATATGCCAGTATGTCACATGATCAAACCACTGTTGACGAAGAAAGATAAAGTTCATCGAGTCGAAGTCGTTTGCTTAGAACTTTGAGTGCAAACAGAGGCTCCCCTGTGAGGATATATGCAATTAAACAACAGCTGCATAAATAAAAACACACTGACCTAATTGAGGAGTGTGTGTGTGTGTGTGTGCAAAGGAGTGAGAATGTGTGGCTTTGTACTTGATACATTATAAAGACCATTTTGTGTGTGTGTGTGAGAATGACTTTTGTGTAATTCACATTACGCATAAATAGGAAGTGCACTGACCTCAGCATGAAGTGACACATACAGCCTCTGTACTTGGACTGTGACCCAGTTCAGAGGAAGAAGCCAGACTTGTGCGTATGCTGTACTTCCTTCCTGACCTACTGCCATTCATAACACAGTAAATCAGCCCAGAGAACAGGTTACATGTTCTGTTGCAATCACGTTGGTGCCCTTACGCTACTTTTCCCTGAGTTGTTCACCCTCCAATAATGTGAACAAGGCTCGTCTTCTCTACTCAGTGATCGACTCTCAGACTCTCCCATCTGAGCTGTGGACCTCCATGATTTCTCCAGTTACTGCCGGGACTTTTGGCTGCTTTGATTTTATTATTGCCCTCTAAATGCTGTTTACATCCTGTCTATTGTATACAATAGACAGGATTTTATTTTTATGCTTTTTAGTTATGAAAAATGCTGAAACCGTGTGTGATTTTTCTTCCACTCGACAGTTATCCTCTGCTTATTCGTCGATCATATGGAAACACATTAAAATACATTAAAACTTGTGGATGTAGTGTGGCAAAATGTAACGAAGTAACATACTTTCTCAGGGTGCAGTACACCTGAGTCATTCAGCTGATTCCTTTGTAAAACTTTTTTTTCTAAGAAAGCAGATTACATCACAGCATCAATTATGCTGCAACAACTGCCAGATAATGACCCACTCATGACTCACTTCGTAAAAATTCTCACTCTTAGTCATCCAAGGTTACTAGGTTAATTTCAGGCGACTGCTTTCATTGAAAAATTGTCTAGAGAAGGCTCATGAAGTGAGGAAACAGATTACCAGTTCCCTGTGCTTGAAAGTGTGTGTCCTGACCTGTGAAGCGCCTCAGCAGCTCGGTGCAGGTTTCAGCCACTGTCTCGTCATCGCAGCACTCCATGTGCAGTGCCTCTTGGCCGCAGATCCAGCCGCTTAGCATGTAGCCATAGCGCTCTGGTGGGTAGAGGACATCGAAGCTGCAGATTTTCTTGTACCACAAATCTTCGGGGTAGGCCAGTTGTTCGAGCTGAGCTTCATCCTCCCACACGAACTGGATGCTGTTGCACTCTGGGCTCCAGAAGGGCTCCTCAAACTCTAGGAAAATCTTATCAGTGGTGCTGATGCCCAGCTTCTCGATGGCGAGCACCTTGTCTTCGGGAAGAGATGGAGAGAACATGGCCTCGTGGTTCTGCTTCAGCACACCGAGGGAAGTCGTCACTATGACGTGGTCTGCTGGGATCCACTCCTCATCCTCGCACTCCACCCAAATGGGCTGACCTAGGATCAGGGGATCCTCATTACGTTGGTGGCTGTGGTTGTTGTCGTTGTGGTTGTCTTCCATCTTGACATGGCTGCTCTTGCCGATGACTTCTCGATGCTGTGCTGAGTAATTCCAGTGGATGCAGCGGACTGGTTTGCAAAGGCAGATGGTGTGAGATGGGATGTCCTGGGCCAGGAGGTCCACAATCTTCATGAAGCCTTCAGGAATGACATAATGTGCGCCAGGGATCTCTGTCCACTCTCCAAACTCACTCAACGACACCTCATCCATGCTGGGAGAGCTGCTCTCACAGCTCTCCACCTTAAAGAAAGACATCATTATATCACTCGTGTAAACATCAAATCCCTTTCGCAACAAGACAGAAAAGTAATTAAGTTGTTACCCCAGAAATTAGCCTAAACTAATCGTTTCAAACATGTCAGAACTCGCACGCAATGATCCAAGTGATTTACAACAAAACTACTATTTTGCCTGCAAAAAGCAAACATTCAGTGCTGTGAAAATGTGATTATCACCTTACAGATTTCTTCCATTTTGTTTAATTGTCATGCAATTTTTTTTTTTCTTTTTCAGATCATCAACAAATGTTAATATCAGGCACATATAATCCGGGTGAATACGAAAAGGACTTTTCAAATGATGCTTTCATTCATTAAGGAAAAAAAACAACTAAATCCTACCAAACCAAACTGGTCTAATATCAAAATGTTATTTTCATTTAGGAATTTTAATATTTTCCAAACATCTTGAGGATCATCAAGATGCATTTCAGTCATTTGTGTTAATTTTGGTCATCAGTGGATTTGGATTTTCAACTCTCACAATGTGCACAGTTGGTTCTTAATGTTGAACTCTTACTTTAATGGAGACCAGTGAGGTCAGCAGGGCTTTAGATGAGGTCCTGGATTTGTTTGTGACCTCCTGGTTGAGTCCCTAAAACCCCTCCTCATCTGTTCTTTTAGTTCTTTAGAATGGGGAATAAAATGCTTCTTTTTGAGATGTTTTAACCAACTTCGCATAATACAATATCATCAAACAATGGGGACAAAAAGTTTTTATGTTCTCCAGAATTTTGTTTATGTTCTCCAGAATCATTTGAAAATTGTTTTTTGCGTTTAATCAAAAATATCTTTGTCTCATTAGAAATATTTAATTGTGACCAAAAAAGCTAAAACAGGGGAACACAGTAAACTGAAGGCCATTAATTAAAGGGTATCAGAATAAAGGGGGCTGAGCATAAATGCAAACCAAAATATTTAAAATTCAAATACAGTTTGAATATTTCTTTCACTGTCAAGAATCCACAGATGGATGTGAAGAACCCAAACATACCTTGAGGTACTGTTGAAGCATCGAGAGTTTGAGCTTCTTGGTGCTTTCAGAATCATCAGGGTCCACCATAATCCTCTTGCGCACCAAGTCTCGAGTAAAAACGCCAACGCTGTTCTGGCTCTCAGCACAAACTGGTTTCCCATTCTGGAAGAACTCCTGAGTCAGCTCATATACCTACAGGAGGGAGGAATGCAGCAATTCAAGACAAAAGAAAGAGGAGGAAAGTAAAGAAAGAAAGTCAGTCAGTGGAAGCTTTACTTGGGTCAGAAACTCATCTCAATTATGCCAAAATGTAAAAGAAATAAAATGTAAAAAAAATAAAATATAACTAGGTATATTCTTGTTAACTGGGTTACGGTATACCAAGGTTGTTGTTTTTTTTAAAGAAAATAGAACAAATAAAGAGTATGGATGACATTATTATTAACTGTAAAAACCAACATGTGAGGATGATTGTCAACTTTCTCTGTTTTAAAAAGAAGTAATTAGGTCGTATCATACAGTGTCGTTTTAAAATTTTGACAGGAGTCCAGTGAAATCACACCTACTGACTCTTAACATATGCTGGTTTGTGTCACTGAACACACCTTTCTCATGAACAGAAATCATTTATGCATCAACATGTTTCAAGGGAAAACAATCAGTGTCACACCACAATGTCTCAACTTCCAGTTAATGAAGTTGGATTTCTTAGAAAGAATAACCTGCATTACTCACTTCCAGAATACATCAGACGAACAAAGGTAAAATATTCATATTGAGTGCTGTGCCTAGTAAAGTGGATGGAAAGTTACAACCAGTGTGGATACTATAACCATCAAAACTGTGTTCAAAGATATTATCAGTCTGAATGTTGAGGCTACTACTGCAGTGTCACCTCTACCAGTTCAATCTGCTCCAAGCTGCTTTAATGAACACATAATAATAAACACTTTTTTAACGAATAAAGTTATTCTGTCCTAAAAGACTGAGATCATGTCACAGAAATGTATACGTTATATGAACAACCAGGAGATATCCTGAACTATCAGATACATCAAGTACATGATGTCTTGCTTCTAGGATGCATATTTTTATTATTATGTTATTATTATTATGTTTTTCATATCACTATTTAATTAACTGGATAAAAAATGATGACATACAATTATAAACAAAATCGTGATGTTGTCTGTGAACATCACAGCTCCTCTTTGTTTTATGTATTAACATTTCCTTATTTCCCAGTAGATGACTATATTTACATTTTTAGGTTTTTACTGTTACACCTTTTTTGTTTTTCAAAACTCCCACAATTAGCATTTGTGGAAATTTCCCCTTCTGAATTTTAAACAAAGGGTTAGAGTTTAAATTTTTACAGCACAGCAACCTACTTTAAAAGTAACTGGTGACCGTGTATAACCTGCTTACTGTACTGTGACCGCCTGCAGAATGGTCTTTCTGAGATTAGCACACATAGTTGTTTCTGTTGCTTTGCAGGCTGAACCATGCATAGCACAATTTGTACATGGTAATATGAATTCACCTATCCATCTCTGTGTAGTCTCACCTCATTGTACAGGTCACTGAACTCTTCCACCAGGTCTTTGGGGATCCTTTTGCCCACATTGGTCTGATAGTGAGCCACGCCATTCTTGGTGTACAGGCTGATGCGTCCCACACTCCTCTCTCCATCTGTGGTGTGCTCCAGCAGCCCATTTTCCTCTGCCAGGTGGTACACTGGGTTCCCATTGGCACCATGAATCCAGGTAGCTCCAAGTTCCAAAGTTGCTTCTCCTGCAACAACAACAACAAAAAACATTTGAATTGGATTACTGAAATACATTAGCTCTCTTTGATGTTATTATGATTTACTCAGATGTAGTTATAATGTCTGAATGAACAGAACTGCATATAAAGTCTGAATAGCTCAATTTCAATCAGGTAATTAGAAAGTCAAGTTCGATAACATAATAGATTTACTACATGGTAAATACAGTTTTTAAATTCATTTATGTATTTTTATATCAGTGTTGTCCAGTTTCGGTTCTTCCAGCTTGTTTTGGATGTAAAAAAGCTCCATCACATCTGTGTCAAACAGCTGCTCACATTATCACTGAGTTCTGCTAATGATCCATTCATTTAATTTAAGCAAGGAAACATAAAGATTCAGGGCTTTGGCACTTTAAGACCAGAATTGAACATTGCAGATGTATCTAAAATGAAAACATTTAGCGTTTTTAAACTATCCTTGATGCCCAGGCAAAATAGTCAGCGCCCTACTGACCGACTTGTGCCCTATGTTTAAAAAAAAAGTTTTCAAAACAAAAACTTTGGCTAAACAGCAACACATGATCTCACCGTTCTTAACACTCTGAACTCTCCCACCGACGTGGTCTGATGCTTCTAGGACGGTGACATCCGTGAATCCGTTTTTCAGTAGGACCCTTGTTGCAGCAAGGCCAGCCAAGCCAGCACCAATTACTACTATTCGAGGCTGTCGATGAGGGCGAAAGCCGCTACTAAGAGGATCATCAGTGCTGTCTGAGGAAATTTCACAACTTTGCATGCCGTCTAAACTCTTCTTCAGTTGAGTCTGGAGGAGACAAATACAAACAGGGTTAGTAGTCACAACATCTGAGTTACATCTGGTTGAGGACTGTCTCACAGTATGCTACTAAAATATAGAGGTATGTCCACAATTACTCATATCCCTGGCAGATTATGAGTTAAAATAATCTTTTATTTTAACCGGGCCGAGTCCCAACTGGAATCTGTGGACGGAGCTAAAGATTAGGGTGATGGCAAGGATTTCAACCTCAGTCATGGAAGTTTGCTATCAAAAAAAGGAAAAGAGAAATGAGCTGTTAAACAATAGTGATGTTGATGCTGATATTCTTTCTACAAATGAGTTTATCAGTGCTGCAAAGACCTATATACCTAAAAAAGACCTAAATTGAGGTGAGGCATCTAAAAACCTGTTGAAACTGGAACCAAAGAGTTTGTTGTTTACTGTTGTTAAATGAGTAAATCCTTAAAATATTTTCACCCGTGGGTTGAACACATAATTCGGCCTGATTTGGAACTGTGCTGAGCTGTTTATCAAGCTACGACTACAAAAGCCTATTGAACAGGCGACCCGTGCTGTTAGTCGGCAGTCAACTTACCATGACCCACATTTACAGCACAGTTTATTACCATCATTAACTTTATTTAGAGTCTTCATTTTGTGGCATGTTTACATTGCTTTGTCCCCTGGCTCTGTATTACTGTTTATTAAGCGTGAAGCCAAATTAGAAGGTCTTTGGAGAACCGTGTTATTTCTGTCAGAGAACACAGTGTACACAAAAGAGAAGCATTTCTTATTACAGTTTCCTGAATTTCTCAGACAGAGAAATGGCAAAGTTCCTGGTGAAGAAAGAGTACAAAGCCGACCTTGTTGCTTCAGCACAAGGCTCTTTGCTGTGAATCTATGGACAGTTGTGTGTAAAACCAAGTCGAGGACATTTGATTGAAAACATAATATAGACGTTTACTCAGCACCAACATTTGCAGCCTTTTATCAAAGATTAACAGTAAACTGCCTCCTACATAATAAGGAAGTATTGTAAAATGATTTAATTAATTCTTCGAAATAATCCTGCTTTGTCTGATTGTATGTGTACACAAAGATCACTAAATCTTACCCCAGTAAGATTTAGTGGAAAATACATAAAGAATAGAATAGAATGGAATAGAATTAAATTGAGTTTATTGGTTTAAAGATGTACCCTCTCGCCCGGCATGTTAGCTGGAGATAGGCACCAGCACCCGTCCCAACCCCACTAGGGACAAGGGTGTTAGAAAATGGATGGATGGATGGATGGATGGATGGATGGATGGATGGATGGATGGATGGATGGATGGATGGATGGATGGATGGATAAAGATGTACCTCTTTAAAAGCTGATATGAAAAATAACAGAGAATTCTATTCTATTTGATGATTTTGACAGAAATGTTTACAGTTATATTATTACATTCATAAATAATATATTGATATACAATAGATCTAAGAGTTAAATTCTAATCAAAAATATATTTCTCCTAGCCTAAATATGGTTCTAATTGTACATCATTTAATGTGCATTTAAAGCTCAAACTGATTCAAGAAATAAAAAAAAACAAACATAAAATATATCTGACTCATAAAACATATCTGTTAAAGAATAATTTTGAAACCCATTTTCACAACAATTTTCTATCAAATTTTAACTATTTATTTCATGCCTTTTACATTTTAGTTCTTCATACTGAGAAATTAAAGAATCTGTTGTTGACTTGCTAGTTAAGTATAGAACAAGTAGTGTACAGTGTACAAATGATCGAACATGGATTAAAGACATGTTAATGTTAGAGAGATGTGTTAGCATTTGAACTAAACTTCAAGCGGGACTACAAATTAAAATTTGCTCAAGGCGCCATGAAGTCTTACTGAATTTTAGCAGCTTCTGAACCATCATGGAACAATATGGATCAGGCTATGTGAATTTTCATAGCCACAGAAGCACCTGCAAATACGATCACTGCAAATGCAAATGCAAGACAGCCATTGTGACTGATTTCCAACTCCCACAGCAGAAGAGTCCGTAGAAGTCATCTGACTAACAAAGAAAGAGGAAACCACAAGCCAGGACTTCAAGAACATATGTGAAAATTACTCTGTTAGGTCAAAATTAGACAGTGACGTCTGTTTATGGAGGACATGCACTGTTCAGTGGAAATAGAGTTTTGGTTGACTGCTGTCAGGGAGATATGGGTTAAACCCAAAAACATGCTGGAGTCAGCATATGACATTGGGTCTAATTTCACTTTAAACACCCTGCAGGTTTATAGGACAATCAGAAATGAATTCCGTGCATAAACAATAATTCCTACAATACTGTATATTTTAAAAATTAAAAGGATTCAGGCAATAATGCTTGATTGATTTTCTGTTTACCAAACAGCCAGCTAATTTATTTGTAAATTAAATAAAGAGTATCTCTGGAAAATTAAAAGCAATAAATCTCCCCTCATGTGACTTTAAATCACAGAAGTACAGCAGTGCATTTATTCCACTCCAAACAGCGTTATATACTGTATAACTAAAATACTTTTGTGGTAAACAAGCTTCAACAATTCGATATTTCTGCGGAGTTATCACTGTGCTATGCATGTGAAGGAATTTTTCTCTACATCATGATTTCATGTGATTTCATGTAAGGTGATCAATATTCAACACAAACCATCTCTGAGCCTCTCACACACATTACTCTGACAGATTGTGCATCCGTTCCTGGTTACATGTAATTCCATGGCTGGTTAATACAGTCACCACATGTCGCCGCTCCATGCTTTATCCTAGCACCACAGATTACTGTGTGGGCTGTCCTTGGTTAGACAGGTGGCTGCGGGTAGGGTGGGGTGAGGATGAAGGGAAGGGAGTTTGCCAACACTGACCTAGAAATGATAATTTAGAGAGAAGCGAGTTGCCAATGAACTCTCAAAGAGCAGGACTGGCCTTCAGCAGGAACTCTTTTAAATGACTGTGTCTGAGCTCCTGCCTCTCGTCATAACTGTTTCCCCTCCCTGTTTTCACTCGCAGACACAGCTCTTTCCAGCTGTGTGCGCACACACTCGCACACATCTGCATTTCCTCTAACAGCCCCATGAGACCAGGGGCAGGGAAACAGACATTTCTACATCTCTACATGAAAAACTTGCAGTTTAGTCTTGCGAATGCATGCCAAGGGTCAGACATTCCTCATTTCGCTCCCAACTCTGATTTTCCCATGCTGCAGGGATCAAGTGGAAGCACGCAAATGCGCGTGTGCACTTCACAGCTGTGCAGCAGCGCACCACACTAGTTGGCCCCCTGACGGGTACTGTTGGCTTAGTCTAAAGCAGAATCATAAAAATGAAAAAGAAAATAAATGGTTTTCTTGATAAATGAAAAGAATTATCTCTAATGGGAGCATATCAATAATATAACAAAAAAAATGACTGAGTGAGAACTTTCCCCAAATTTTGAACTGCTTTCTTCTTGGGAGGCCATAGTGAACTGATGTCTAAGATTGCGGTTCTTTTATGTAACATAATTATTCTTCAGCAATTTTTGACTGCGTTCTCAACTAGGTTGTGCTTTCTTTCTTTTATGTCTATCAACTTCAGACAGACATATATCAATGGATCTTAAAAATATTGCCATGACAGGGTGGGTGCAGCACTGAATGGTTGTTTGTGGCTTTTAATGTTGTATGGGCTGCTGACATCTCCTGCTTTTATTTTATGTTTTCACTTAACATGGTGTACATATTGAACCATCAGCTGTTTCATAGCAATATTATGTTACTTTTTTGAAACAGGCTTCTTTCATTCACCTGCTTATCACATAAATGTACCAGCATAAATAACAATAAGCTCAAATAAAATAAAAATTGCAAACAGATTTGAAGGACTAAACATATTTTGTAACTGAATGTTCTCATGAGAATAATAAAAAAAACAATTTCATTTTAATTTTTCCAAATACTGAAGATTAAAATGAAAATGAGTGAGCTGTTTTATGCTCAAAAACAGATTAGCAGAGGTTTACGTTTGGTTTGTGTTTGCTTTTTAAATAATAAATAATAAAACATAAACTCATAGATGAAAAGATGCACAAAATAATTGTGCAGGTTTTAAACTATGCTGACATTTGATTCTAGTCTAGTGTCTATTTCCAGGGTTATTGGACACAGGTCTATTGCCTGGACATGTCACCAGTCCATTACAGGGTAACAGAACACAAGAACCACTCAGATTTTTGGATACATTATGATTTATTAATGCTCTTATGAACCCTACAGCGGAATAATATGGTAAAAGAGAGAACCCTAGCACACTGTTAATTTTTCTGCTTTGCAAATGTCATCAGTTAAGAGTTTATCGATACTGCGATAAATCGCAAAATTTTATCAAACAAAATGTAAATAGTCGTAAGATGTATTTACAGCCAAACTAATAAAAAAATTTGATTCCTGTAATTTTATGTTTATGTTTGACTAGAAAAAGAAAAATGGCTTGCATTTTATTTCAATTATTTTATAGACTAATCTAATGAGATAATCACTTGTTTTTGTTCGTGCCATCAGTTCCTGATGAGAAAATGTACTTATGCCAGGAAGCTTGAAACAAATGCATGACTTTATGAGGTGGACATACACAGAATTTCGACCAAAGCAATGACCAAAGTTGTAAATATAAATTTTTTTAGTTTTAAACGGTGAAAACAAAACATTGCGACAGGAGTTTCAACCGAAGAAATCTATTATCTTTGTTCTAATTAGTTTTACTTGTTGTTTTTCAGGATCATCACTGTAACACCAGTATAGTGCTGTGGACTGTATATAAGCGCACCAAACTGGGAAGCTGAAACTTTTCCTAGCAGAATAAAGAAGTGAGAGCCGCTCGCCGCCTGTAAGAACAAAGACAGCTGAAATCAGATGTTTCCTTTACGCTGCGCGCAACAGCTGTGTAGTGAAAGCCTGCCACGTCTCTGGGCTGTGATGCCAAAGTGGCAGCGGCTCTTAGCAAAGCGAACCTCTTCACAGAGCTCGTCTGCAAGACAGAGCAGCGACGGTGACGTGACAACACACAAACGCGCCTTGAAGCGGAAAAATAAGGGTGAAAAACTCCGCTTCCGTTCAAAGCCAGAGCCACTTTGCTCTGTTTAACACACATCAGTGTGTCCGATGTTGCTTTTCGGTCAGAGCGGCGCTCCTGTGTACAGTTTGTCTCTTTTTCGGCGTTTTTCAGTGATTATCCTCCACAAACACCTGGCTGACATTCAGCGAAAACGTGTAAACAAGATTATCAGCCGTTATTTGCCAGCGACGCGCAGCCTGGGTCCTAGAGGATGAACGCTCTCACCATCAGCGACCCGCTTTGTCAACAATAACCGGAGTGAGTGTGCTGTACGTGGAGCAGCTGTTTACCTGACTCTCTTGGTCTTCTTCTGTGTAAAATCCCCCTCAGAGTGCTCCGCTTCTCCTTTTGTGCCTCTCTGGTTCTCTGTCCGACCGGCTCGGCTTTGTATTTATGTCTGGAAACCAGAAGCAGCCAGTTTTTCTCGTGGCCGCTGCCTCCTCATTAATTAAACATGAGCTGTGATGACGGCGCAGACCAGCCCTCCGTTGAGTAAAGCCTCCTGTCACTGGGCTGTTAGCGCACTCGGATTCACGCACATCTGACCTGCCAGCCGCAACAAATCCCTTCACTCACAGTCAGTCGATAATCACTCTCGTGGTGTTATGGTGTGATGACTGACACCGCGTAATGGTTTTCATTCACTTCAGAACACCATGTGATCGCTCCACCTTTAGGTGTCAAGGTTATTATGTCTGCAAGCCGGGACGGAAGCGTTTTAAGGTTCATGAAGGATTTCACCAAACTATGAAAGGATTGAAAGAAAAAACTTACCACTTTATCTGCGTTTTTGTCCTGATCCAACTGTGGCAACAAATAAAAAGTTGTGTTAACAGTTAACAGAAGACCTTCATCTAACTTGACTGTGTTTAGCTGTCTTGCAAGGACAAAAAATTATATTCCTAGATGTATAAGCTTTTAGAAAAGAACTTCAAAAGGAGTTTGAGGTGGTCCTCAAAGTAGACTGCATGGAGAAGACTGTGCTATACTTTTAAACATTTTGTAAACCACATAGCCTTTTCCTTTATCCTACGCAACTATGCACTAACTTGTGTTGCTCTATATAAAATCACAGTAAAATACATCAAAGTATGTCATTACTGTAGGCTGTATACTTAATAAAATGGGGATTGTGTTTTACTGGAAATATCTGAACAAGAATGTCAAGCAAAAGCAGAAGATTAAGAATTACTGGAAGCAAAAGCAACATTCAATTCATAAACTTACTGTATCTGAAGAAAAATAAAGAAGAAATAGCCAGTGGACAGAAAGGAGGACAAGTAAATTCATCCAAAAATGCTACAAGGAAGTATTTCTGTTTGCACTAGTTTTCATGGTCAATTGCACCATGCAATGAGAAATGTGGGTTTCAGGATATGATTCACAAAAGAGCATATTGCCCAGCATCAATGAGACTAAGCAAAAGGAAGCTACTGCAAACTAGAATACACAGTAAAAGATACAAATACAATGTGACTCTGAAGGCTCAAAATAAAGGTTCAAATTGGAAAGAAAAAACACATGTATTCACTTGCTCATTCTAACGTCACACCCATAACACATCTTTTATTTTTTTTCTCAAGTCAGTACATTCAACTACAAGAGAATAGGGTAGGGAGTGTCTTCTATTCTCTTTCAGTGACACATAGGCTGTTGTTCAATGTGGTAGAGCGCACTTAAAAAAAATGTTTCTCAGAACCAACTTAAAAAAATAGTCCAGTTTGTTACTGCTGAATATTTTAGTTTTGCTCAAGGTATAATTCTGATTTGAATAACTCTGAAATCACAATTATATCTTAAGCGAAACTAATAAATGTGGCTGTAACTAATAAGAGTACTTTTTAAAAGTTGGTTCAATGAAATAATTTTTTCAGTGCAAATATTTATGTTGGGTAGTTTGAACCATCATCTTATACAAAAATGAAATGGAATTTAATGTAGACAACTCATGAGGTGACTCATCTCTTAGATTTTGCTTGTGTACAATAGTCACTGAAGGCTGGGTTTCCTCCCTTCCTGCTCTCCACTTTGTCTCTTCCCCTTAAAAAACAAGGCCATTTGGTTTAAAGTTACTGAAATAATTAGCAGAAAATGAAACAATCTATGGGACAGCTTCATAAAAACATGCGAGAATTATTCACATCAGAGTTATAGCTTGAGCAAAACTATTATGACTAGCTGTAACAAATTAGAGCAATTTTTTAAAGATGGTTCAAAGAAACATGTTTTCAGTGCAAGGTTTGCCATTATGTACATTATATATTGCACATATTAAAAGTGAAAAGAATTGTGTTGCCTTTGTTTAACTTTGGTTGTCCCTATTTTTTGATAGCATCTGGCAGTTGTATGTGTAAATCCATCAGAAGGTCTTGATTTGCATGTTGAAACCTGTATTTTCATGTACTGCATAAAACCACAATGCTTTAGTTGAGAAAGGATGACCTACATTTGTTCTGTTATTGAATGACACCATGTGTGTATTTAACCATTGGAAATACAGGTATAGGTAGAAAATCCCATAAAATATGCAGCTTTGCTTCAAGAGATCAAAGTTCTAAATATAAGACTTCTAGTCTTTTATGAGCACCAGTTTTACTGCCAGTAATGGAAACATTAATACTTTGCACTCAGAGGTAACAGCCTTTTTCACAGTGAAAATATCTGAAGCAGAACAATATTTCTAGATGCAGTGCATCCAGAAAGTACTTACTCTGCTTCAATTTTTCCTCATTTTGTTATGTTACAGCCTTATTCCGAATTGTATTGATTTAACCCTGTTCCTTAAATTTCTACACATAAATACTCCATTATGAGTATGTAGAAAATTTGTTTTTAGTGTTTTGGGAATTTCTTTAAAAAAAAAAAAAAACAACAACAATAAATCACATTTACATAAGTATTCATAGCCTTTTCTTTATATATAATAAGGCTGTAACATAAAATTTTGAAAAGGTGAGACACTGTAAATACTTTTCACACGCACTGCATCTAAGCATACTTTTCTGCTTTAGATGTTTTGACTATGAAAAGGTTTGTTTCCTCTGAGAGCAACATAATAATGTTTCCACTGCAAAACTGGTTCACACACAAAGGTTAAAGGTGAAGAATCGAACAAATCGTTTAACAAAAGGTCAGGGAAAATAAAAATATCAATTCACAGGAGGCAGAAATCATTTCTGTTTGTAGGTTTCACCAAAAGGTTTTAAACATCACATAAATCTATAGACAAACATGCCAAAAGTTTTTACTTGCTGGCCAGGAGTTACAAAACCAATAAAATTTGCATTATATTGCAACATGCAATAGACTAATATGTGTATTGACACTAATATGTGTATTTTTGAAGCTAAAACAGCATAGTGCTCAACTGCACCATCAGCACAGATTAGACAATCAGCCAATCGTTCACTGACAGCATTATGTAATCACAAAATAATTAATCCACCTTCCACATATGTCCATCTTCAGATGCTCCCTTGCTATTTTAATCACTCAGCAGAGTGTTTCAGATGAGGTGATCTGATCAGCACGTGAATATGCATGTGTTTGCTACGTAATTCAAGTGAGGAGAAATGCTGGCATGGGATTGGTGAAACATTTGAGAATGGCCCCTCTGTTAGCTGTTCCCTTGGTGCACAGAGACCTCACATTGTGTGTCCGGCCAGCGCCTGGGTTACTGCTATTGTCCGTCCACACCTCCCTCTCATTCTCCTGCACAGCCATGCACCAGAGATGGGGAAGAAAGTGGCTTTTCATTGATGGGTCAGTTGGAGCATGCACAGGAACTAAGAGGAGGCGAGGTGGGGGTTCTGGGGGAAGAGGGGGAAGGGTCACTCAGCTGGCTGCAATGGCCTTTCATTATCTTGAACTATTTCCCAGCAACAGTCAACATGAATACTATAGAATGGCTCATTACCTCCAAGTACCGACATGAAGCATTGAGGAGGAGGCAGCAGAGGACCAATGAGGATGTTGCGAATTACTGGCCAGTTTCAATATTCCTTTGATCGGACCGCAAGAAATATGGCCTTTCCTCATCCTTGCTTGCATAAGACATTTCTTTTCAAAGTTTGCACAGTGGTCAAATTATGTCAAAATGTACATATATCAATTATAAATGAATGAATGAATAAGTTTTCTCTGCTTATTTAATTCATTTTTTACAAATCTCATGTGACCTACATGAAAAAAGCATTGAAGTTCTATTTAATACATTCTTTTAGAAACATTAAACATATCCATATAACCCAATAACAATTATAAGTATTTTCATTGTGCTCAAATGAATTGTAAGAAAAGATTAAGCAAATTGCTAATTCTAATCAGTGAAACTGTCTATCTAAGGAAAAAAGCAGGTGACAGCAACTTCTCATTTTCATGCAGTCCTCCATCCTGAGTAAGCACAGTGAGTGATGCCTTAGAAACAGGAAGAAACCTTCAGCAGAAACAAACTCAGAGTGGATGGTTGTCCGGCAACTTGGGGCTGACAGACTAGAAATAAGACAATTTACACATGCTTGCTTCCTTACTAACAGATTTGACTCACCAAGCATTGTGGATAAATAATGTTCAGCAGCATCAGAAAAATGAAGGAATTCCAACCAATCTAATTAATTTAGTTTTTAAAGCCTTTCATTTCTGCTTTTACCTTGCTCACTCTTTTCATAATGTATTTAAGGACATATTACAGAAATTGTGTTATAATTTAGCATAACAACATTTAATAAATCTAACTATTTCACTCCTCTTTTGTGTACACTATCACGCCATGTGTTGTGCAACAGGCCTTGGCCAGAGGTCTGCGTTTTCTGTTGCTGCATCGTAACAAGGAGATCTGTCACAACGTGTTGGGGAAAAATCTGTCCTCCCTCACTGAAACCGATGCCTCCCTCTTCCTCTCCTCCTCCTCCTCCTCCGCCGGGGGGGGGGGGGGGGGGGGGGGGGGGGGGGGGGGCGGGCGCCGCGCGGGGGCCGCGAATGAAACAAAAANCTCCTCCTCCTCCTCCTCCTCCTCCTCCTCCTCCTCCTCCTCCTCCTCCTCCTCCTCCTCCTCCTCCTCCTCCTCCATTCTGAAGTCTTTCTATCAGACATGTTAACTCATGAGCTCCCTTTTTCAGATGCTCAAAGAAATAAAACATCTTAACACAAAATTAAAGCCAAGTTTAAAAAAAAAAAAAAGAAGGTCAAATATAAGTCATTCTATTGTTCCCAGAACCCGATTAAAGGTTGCAAGATTAGTACAACCCAATAGTTGCAGTGCCACTTTTTAAAGCTTTGGCTCGGAAGGCAAACTATTCGAGTATTAATATGCTGTAAACATTTGTTGTGTAGGATGTAAAATCTGTGGCACATAAAACTGAGAGCTACTAGACGACAAGCAACACAGTACCTAAAAATAAGGAGTTAGTCTCCATTTTATAACAATTATAATGGATTATGGACACCTATAATTACATTTATAGCAATAAAAAGCCATACCATGTGCTTAGACATACATGTTACTGGATGTTCTGAAAACATGTTTGCCTAAGGGATTAAAATGAAACACTTTACAAATGTGATTAAATGTAAAACAATTTTATTTAAAAATAAAATGTCACTATCAGCATAGGCAAAAAATAATAATAATTTTGGAAAGATTTCCTCTCTTCTGGGGAAGAAATCCTGTCCCAAGTGGTGGAGTTTAAGAATTTCAGAGTCTTTTTCACAAATGAAATAAAAATGGAGTGGAAGATCAATTGGAGGATTGGTGCAGCATCTGAACTTATGCAGCGACTCGTCTGTTGTGATGAAGAGAGCGCCTAGCCAAAAGGTGAATCTCTGCCTGGGTGGATGTCAGCCCTTGTTTTACAATGTAGCCTTGTCTTTTTTCCCAGTTACTGTAAATGACACACATCAGTAAGACATTCGAAGTAGATCTGTGGTCCGTTTGTCTGGCTGCTTGTTTTTGCTCAGCATATTCTGTTCCTTAGTACTTTTCTACTTTTCCTTTGGAATCAGCAGTATAGGCACCAGATGTCCTCCTTGTCTGGCCAGATGGAGGAAGCAAAAAATGCAAACACGCTAAAAAAAGGGAACTTTGTTTTCAACTGAACTTAAAGCTATGAATACTGCAGTACTTTATTGTTTTGTCTTCTTTATGTAAATCAAAAATATTAGAAAATTTTCAAAAATATTATCTTTTCTATCGATTTTGTGGATGTAATCTTATATCTATAACAAAAGTTGTACTGCTTCAAAAGAATCCAGAGTAAAGATCTTTTACTGGTTTTATTTCATCCTGTTGTGTATGTGGCATGTGACTGTTGCTACCTCCGAGGTTGTTTAAAATTTCTGTCTGATTTCTAAGCAAAATCAGAGATCTCATAATAGTTTTAAAATAAACTATTAAGTGAAGTTTTGGTTTAAAAATGGACTGAGGGCAAATACACAAGAAATTGAAAATTCAGCTTTCAATTTCAGTTGTACAATTCAATTTCAGTTCTTAAATTCTGTTTTCTGGGTCACACACCTCGGTGCTAGAGAAAGCTACAGAAGACTGATAACTTGAGAGTTTGGCCGCTGGTCATTTGGCGTGATGAGTGACACCTCGTCATGTCAAACTTCACCTGTGCCGCACTCCAGATCCAGATGCCACAGGTTTGCTGAATATGATGTAGATCTGTCAACCTGTGTTTAATTACTCTGTGGCTTTCTCAAGGATGTCCCACCCAAAGCATTTAATTTAAGAACTGAAACTGAACTGCTACGCCATAAGCCACAATACACTGTAAAAACTAACTTTAAATAAACTGAAATCATTTATCATAATTTGTGTCCTAAAATCATCGTGTATTTCATCATGATGTCTTTGTCTGACATAAATATTGTTTGTTGCTGGCAAACTCTGACTGACCATACCGTAGGACCTCCAGCGTAGGTAGTCAAGCAAATACATCACTCTAAAAGTTTAAAATCAAAGTTTTAAATAAACATAACTCCCGCTCTAAGCTTTAGTTAGACCACCAAAGCAGATGGAGTAGGAAGAACAAGCAATAAAAATGGATGTTTAGATTACAAGAGGAAGGAGACAAAGATAGACCAAAGCAGAAGGGGCCTTACAATAAATACAGATCCTAGTTTTACCTTTTGAAAAAAAAAGAACTTTAAGTTCCTTTGTGTCTGTGTTCCCTGGGTCTCATCCGGTGATCACACAGTGAGGAATAAAAGGTGAATGATAACCCTTTGACCCGACCTGTGCGGGTTTCTGGTTTATTTTAGATATCCAGGAAGAGGATGTGTGACTGTGTCACTGACTCATTCAGCAAACTGCAGCTGGAGATAGTCGTTTTAATGACCCATTACTAAAGGTCAGGAAGAACGAATACCTATTTACCACCACATTTCCAACCAAAATGCCTACAACCCTCCTAGATAATACAGTATGTTACTTAAGTATAAATTCAAATTCTGAATTTAAAAATATATATATATGTTATATATATATATATATATATATATGTTATATATATATATATATATATATATATATATATATATATATATATTTAGCATAGCCAGGAAACTTGGGTGAACTGATTTGAAAAAACAAAAATGGTGATATTTAATCTAACAGGT